>CM043710.1:15713831-15992085 GCA_023969325.1 Oryzias curvinotus | reverse complement strand
ATGTATTTTATAGTTTTTAGCCATATTTCAGTGGCCAGCCAGGTTTTATGATTAATAAATTGTTGTTGTGGCCAAAAAACCCTGTTCCTCCTTGGTGGCATGTGTGTTCTCACCCAGATCATCCCTCTAACCTGCAATAATTCAATTTCATCTTTTTCATTCCATCTCCTAACTTCTTATAGCCTTTACCATTTACCCCCCTTCACAATATGATAGAATTCAGGTGTGCAGCAGCAAAATCAAAGAGTCTAGATAATAAAACCAAACTCCTCACACCAAGGATCTCTAAGGAAAAAAAAATGGCAAGCTTCCATGAGAGAACTAGTGAATACCCACATTTTGATGTCTGCCGAGCAAGCTTAAAGAAAAGTCAATGATATTTTAAGTACTGAGGCCATCCTGTGCAACTGTGTAATAGTTGGGTATCACCAATAACAACAATAATCGATTTGATTCGATTCACTGGGGCATGGATCAACGTACTGCTCTTGCAATCCGTTCAATTCGATTCTTTTTTTCAATTTACACATTGAAACATATTTGTATAGAAAAACAATAATCTATATATTGAGGACATTTATATTATTCTGAGAAAGTTTATGTACTCTAACATTTATTAGTGAAATAATAAACCTAAGAGATTGTTAACACTATGAAGTGTTACATGGTTTCTCAAAATAATAATGGATTGGATTTATCTGCGCTTTTCAAGTCACTCAAAGCGCTTACATTGTGTCCATTATTCATTCAGTCCTCATTCATACTTCGTGATGGTAACTACTTTTGTAGCCACAGATGCCCTGGGGCGGACTGACAGAGGCGTGGCTGCCAGTTCGCGCCTACCGCCCCTCTGACCATCATTTATGTGCATTCACACACCAGTGGAGCCACACTGGAGGCAAGGAAGGTGAAATGTCTTGCCCAAGGACACAACGACAGTTGACTGGAGGGAGTGGAGATCGAACCGCCGACCCTTAGATCATTGGACGACCCGCTCAACCGCCTGAGCCATTGCCGCCCAAAAGGAGAAACTCCAACAAAAATGTGCAGATCCTTAACGTTTGAGCAAAAACTGGAGTTTTGGACCACAAATGGTTACTTTAAGAAATGTTTCCTTCAAAGAGATTGGAAAATGTATGCATGTGAGTATATATAGCTGTTCATTTAGTCAGCAATATATTTTTAGGTTGACCGAGCATTAGCATTAGCTGTCCAATGGGAAATTCCATTATACGTTAGCATTAGGCTAGCGGATTTTGGCTTTACTACTGTTATGCATTAGGTCACTAAAAAAGTAAATAAAAGGCATTAGGCATTATTAAGCTTGGATTGATTCAGATGCATTTTTAGATTTTATCAACCCAGTCCAAGTTCTAACGTTGACATTTACTGCGGATTTATGAATTGTAGTTTTGGACGCGTCGCACTGCTCAAACCAGTAAGATGCAGTCAGGGAAGGCAGGTGAGGCACAGATTAAAAACTTCTTAAATTAAAGAAAATGGATATGCTATTTATCTCTTCTTCTTAACCGTTTTGTCCCTTTCGGGGTAAGGGGGCTGCCAGATCCTATCCCGGTGTAGGTACCATAACCATTCGGCCTGGAACTTCCGTTCGGGGTCCTTTCGACTGAAGGTAACGTCACATTACGGTAACCCCACTTGGACTAACTAAGTAGCTTTGAGATCTGCTCGGGCTCTACAAATTTTCATTTCACGTTCCCTTTTGTAACCTAAAGTTATTTTCCCTCATAAATTGTGTCTGACAATATTCTTTGTAACTTTTATAATGAGATTTTGCCACAATCCGCTTGTTATTCCAGTTTAAGTTCAGCCATAGCTAAAATGTTGTTAGCACGGCTAAATGTTGTTCTTTTGGGTCTGTTCTGCCAATAATAAAGCACTGGGTGCACGGATTTACAAATACTGTAAGCGAACATGCATTCAATAATAATCATAACAATAATAAAGGCACGTTTCGAAGACAATCTCGCTCTATGTTGGAGCTCTGTTTGTTAACAAAAGACTTCATAATATTTCTTCTATGGTAGTATTGTAATTTGTGCAGACCAATCACTATCTGACTTGTCTTCGGACCAATGTACAGCCAGTCACTTAATGTGACATCAGCATTAGTCCAAGGACCCCGAAGGACCCCAAACGGAAGTTCCTGGCCGAACGGTTATGGTACCTATACCGGGGTCTTGTGGGCGAGGGATGGGGGCATCCTGGACAGGTCGCCAGTCTGTCGCAGGGCCACAATCACACCCATGCACATTCACATTCACACCTATGGACAATTTAGAGTAACCAATTAACCTACGAAGCATGTTTTTGGACTGTGGGAGGAAGCTGTGGGAGTCCCCAGAGAAAAACCCACGCATGCATGGGGAGAACATGCAAACTCCGGGCAGAAAGGTCCCCCATTGGTCTTCTGTTTCAGGTCCCCCATCCTGGACTTAAACCGGG
The DNA here is from genome assembly GCA_023969325.1 of Oryzias curvinotus. NCBI lineage: Eukaryota > Metazoa > Chordata > Actinopteri > Beloniformes > Adrianichthyidae > Oryzias > Oryzias curvinotus. Next base: position 15,989,619 of record CM043710.1, on the reverse strand, counting down.
AGCCTTCTTTAGGAGCGCTCACCATCTTGTTATATGTTAACGTCTGGTTCAAAAAAAGCAACGGACACATAACGGAAAACAGTGACGTGCAGTCAGGAGAGGCAGGTGAGGCTGTGCCTCACCTGTCATTATGGGAAGAAAAGAGAAAAAGTAAATTCATTTATTATATTTAATCAGTAATTTGTGCTTTGCAGTCATTTTCCATTTAAATGTACCATTTTTGGGTGTTTTTTCTTTTCAAAATCGCAGAATTTCCGCATTTGCGGTTTAGATACTAAGAAGTGACGTGCGATGAGGCACCAGCCTGCTGAGCCTCACCTTGGATTGCGCAATACCTATGCAGTCAGACGATACTGCTGTCTTTCTGTATGTCGGTTCAATCACTTGTACTATATGAGCTGAGTTTACATAATTTAGCAGATGTATATGATGTACAGTGTTTGTTTTTATAAATAACTGTATGTGAGGGACGTGTTTCTTGTGCTGAGCGCTAAAAGCCCGGAAAAAAAGCCGCTGGGTGAGGCCAGAAGTTCTCGTGCCTCATGTTAGGGGGTGCCGGTGAGCCCTGAGATTATGACACTAAAAAATAATAGAATAAGAGATAGCAAGCGGCTAGTCATTTTCTTCAGAAGGAGCGGCGGATGGACTTTATTTACAAGTAAAGGTAAGATGATAATAAGGTTTGTGCTTTTTTCTATGATGTATATGGAAATATATATTGTATATGGAAAAAAACATGTTGAAATGATATTTTAAACAAAACACTTTACTCAGTATGGTTTGTAAATCTGACTGATGATGTCAGTGCCTCACCAGCCATTAACCTCACTGCACGTCACTGATGGAAAAATAGCTATTGAATTGACTGCATTTGGTTAGAAACTGGATGCAAGGCATTTTCTATAGGTGATGTCACAAGCGATTCATTTAGTTATAAATTAAACAACCAATGCTGGATGGCTGTCAAGTGCAGCTGTCCAGTTATTCTTTAATATTGTTTGGCATCATTTTCTAAATAGAGGATTACGTGTCTAAACTCAGAAATTTGTTTCGACACATCATTAGTAGTGATTCGAGACAGAGAGATTTTTAAAACTGAAGAAAGAAAAGCCACACTTCACAAACAGGTTATCCATGTATTTCTTCAGGGGGAGCGGGGCAAGAACTTCATTTATAATTAAAAGTAAGTCAATAACAACAATTTTGGTGCTTTTTTTTCAATGATACAGTGTGTAAACAAAAGAACATTTTTTGAAATGAAATTATAAACAAACTTTTACTGTTGCTATTCAAATGGTGAATAACAACTAAGTAGATCAAATAACTAGCTTGTGTAGTGAAGACAGTTATAAAACACATGTTACTATATTTCACACTCAGCAGGTTATTTAGGAAGGGAGTTGCTTCTGTTGATCACTTATTTGTTCTCTTACAGTTTCTTCAGAGGCTGCTTAAAGGGTTAAAAGACTTGGTAGTTATTTGTGGATAAATACAAAACTACCTTGTATTCATTTGCTACTGGTCAACTCAATAAGTTTTGTATTGGAAGCTATTATATTTGGTTGATGATAAGTAACCAATCAATGATTGAATATCTATTTAAAACATTTAATATGTTGAAATCCAACCTTTAAAAAATAACTTGTCAACACAAGTTTCTAGGGTTTTAATCAAAATTTATCATATATTACTTCAGCTTCAGATAATCTTTTGTTCATAAATACATCTAGATTTGATGCCATGCCTTATACTTGTCATTTACCTAACCAATAATTGCACCACTTGGCACACAAATATGGGTTTTACATGTCTGAAATTTTTTTAAATAAACCCTGAAATATCTCTTACCATCCTTTCCAAGGAATCTTCCAGTCTACCCACAATCCCCATCAAAAGAGTTAGCAAAAGTCTTAGCTTGAGGAAGCAACTTTTTCTGCACATTTATCTTGCAACTAAAATTTACACTTTTTTAGTATTTGTAGATGGTAGATGTATATTAGTGCAAGCAAGTTAAATTAATTGTTGAATCTGTGCTTCATATTTTCATACTGATGTTATGAAAAAAATAATAACTTTTCAGGTATGATTTGCAAGATTGTCATCTCACTATACTCTCTTGTACAATTAAACACTTCAAACCATTTCCAATCCTTTACAAGGTAAACAGACAGAATTTGTCTGCATTTTTTGAGCTAGTCCTTGTACCTGTGACTACATGAAGCTCTACATACCGTCCAATGTTTCCACAAAATGTTTTTCTCCATATTCAGGATAAAAGTAGTGTTTTCAGCAAAATCCACTATGCTAGTTCTCAACCAGTTTAAGAAAAAGGTCTAAGGTCTGCACTCAATTCCCAAACTCTATACGTACCAATCTGAAGGCATGTAAAAAAAATCAAAACACTGCACAAAAATTGTATCTGGCATTAACTGCAAAATTGTGTGTTCGCTCTAGAGAAAGTTTGAGAAGTTGGGGATGGAAATCAGTGCTCACTATGTTTTCCTCTGTGCTCCCTTTGATATGCCTGCTTTGATCTCAATTTCTAAGAAAGAGCTGAAGATACCCAACCATTGATGGAGATCAATGGAGCTAAGTTAGCAAGGCTGAATCAAAGATTCACCAGCTTTAGTAAATTAACCTTTATTTTCTACTACAAACTTCAACTTTCTGAGAAAAAACCCCCACCTCCATTGACATAATTTTCTGCTGGTGTGTAAGGCAAATGCTGCTTGAGCCACCTAATAGAATTTGTGTAAAATCTCGATTTTTTTCTTTGCAGATTCTAAACACTCTGTAGAAATAATTGTGCAAACTTAAAGCTGCAATTATTGTGTGACAAAAAGAACATTACCTTTTGGAATTGGAAGTAAATTTGGAATGCTCTTAAATGCTCAATGAAATGAAAATAAAGTTTTTCAGGAATACTGCTTCACTTTATCTGCAATTTAAGACAAACTGAAATCTTAGAAGCTGTAACAAATGGATGCATTGCATTTCACTTCTAATTACAAGTTAATATTTTTCCTACCCAAATCTTTATCAGTCCTTCATGTAATAATACACTTTTTACGAATAACATGCTTCCATTTTCTTGCTGAGGGCTCCACATTATCTATCAGTACAATCTGAACTGAGGCTGACATCCTCTGAAGCAGCACTTTTCTTTGATTAAAAGCCCTTTTTCCTGCAGTCAGCCAAAGTAGTTTCATCGCTGACTTAAGAGGACTTAAGCCGCAGTGAGGTAATATGTCATTTGCCAGGTAGATAAACCTCTTCACCATGCACTGTCTTCCAAGTAATAGGGGGCCCTGATTCTGCTGTGCTGACCTTTTGCTTTAAGGTGGATACGCTGACCTGGAAATTCCACGGCACTGATTGGTTTAGGAGTTGGAGATGCAATCTGGTGATGAATACTGAAAAGGTCAAGGCAGCCTCTCTGATGTGAAGCCATTTTGTTGGGTTACATGCTGTCAAAAATGCTCTGATAATGCTTCTTTATCTGCCCAAAATTCTCTACCTTATCCATTTTCCCTCCATCTATTTGTTAAACATTGTGTTTTCACCACAGCTTCTGCAAATTTTTCCGCTATATTGACTGCTCATTAGCCTCTGTAAAAACATTCGCAGGACTAAATGCCCTACGCCCTTGGGAGAGTTTGGTAGCTGTTAACACATCTAACAACAATGTAAATGTGAGTTTTGATGCAAACAAAAACTAAAACCATTTTTTTTGTAATACCTAAGCATGATTAAATTTCTAAATGTTTATTAAATGTCACGTTTTTTTTCAGTCAAAATGCATACAAAAACAAACTCAATCTTACATAATGAAGTATAACGTTAATGTGATGGAGTACTTTGTTGCATGTAGCTGTAGAAAAATGAATTGACCAAAAATTGAACAAAGATATGCACGTTTAATTTGGATTAAAACTGGATGAGTTTTGATCTCAAAAGCCAGAATTTACATCTCAGCTATTTGGGGAAAGGAAAAGAAAAAGTCTAAAGACTCAATAGAGTAGAATGTAATGACTTTGAAGAAAGGCTCAGATCTAATGTTGGGATTTTTGTTTAGTAGCTGTGGTAGTTTCATCTTCTAAGAGGTTTAGGAGTGGTGAGGTGAACAACTCTGACTAGTTGTAGTATAAAGAAGAAAACAAAGATTTCCTTGGATGTAGATTGTCTTAAAAGAAAAAAAAGTCTGATTTTAATAATTTGCCACTGTGTTTACACTATTACAGTATTTTATATTTCTATGTTGTTGTAACTGAGTTCCATATTACAGGTTTTTCCAAACTTTAGTAAATGAAAAGTAGCAGTCCTAAAGAAAAAACCCTTTATGTGAAGAGCTGCTTCACTCATGACATAAATGGTTATGTGCTGATTTATTTTCCTGTGGTATTTTAGCAATGTGAACACGGATATGCATGCATTTAGCTTGTACAAAACATGAATTTGTACACCAAAATTACTTGGTGGTTAACTAAAAGTTAAATAATCTGATTTTAATTCCAATTCAACTTTATTTTTTACTGGTATACATTTTTTCTATTTCCATATCGTGTGTGGGTGCTTTTTATTTTTTGCAAATGATCTATAATGAGTCTTAGTGAGTCTTTACACAGTAATTTGGAGAAGTAATTTTAGTATAAATAAGTACAGATTTTTTTTTTTTTTTTGCATCTGTGCCTCTTTTTTTGTATTTCCACCCACCAGATGACATGTCTGCCTTCATAACATTTCCATGAAGGTAGAATAGATATGGCTTCCCATTTTAACCGTGTAATGCTGATACAGTATATCTCAGTCAGGACCTAAATGTCACTCCAGGAGATTCGAGGTCTTTCTGGTAATGGCAAATGGTTGCAAATGTCAGGAAAAGTGCATTGCTGATGAGTGGCTGTTGTCTGGCAACCTATGTGACTCTGAAAGAGCCTCACGAAATGTCTTTGATAGGTAAAGAAATAAATCTTTTCTCATGTGAGGTGTATACATATCAAGATCAGAGCTGACATATGCTCTCTTTCATATCTAGTGGCAGGTGTTTATGTGTGCTGTTTCTGCATGTCTCACAGAAATGGTTTGATGAAAGACAGATGTTCTCCAGTAAATTGTTGACATGAAATATAATAATCAGTACTGTCTGCCTCTGTTTATTACACTCCAGTGGCTGTTCACACATGTTCACTCATTTTTTATTGGGTTCAGTTTTTGAAAAGACACTATTAATAAAACATACAGCATATGTATGCTGTATATTTTATTTATATACAGTATGTACCGAATGTATATTAAAAACTTTGCATTCTCTGCAATATGTATCCAGTAGGTTAAAATAACTAAAATACTTGTATAAATGATTGGGACTGTTACTTTAACTAGAGGTTTACTAGCATTACTATGGTGAAATATATTTAGCATTTGCATAAAGTTCCCATAATTTTGATAAACCTGACTTTAAAAACAGTGCATTCGTATGTGTCCCATAATCCACTCCATGAACTATTCGAATAACTTTTTTTGTAAGATGTACAAAGGCTGTTACTTGTAAGTACTTCCCCAAACTTCTACACTGTACTGTAAATATGTTAGTATTATCGATGAATATATTAATAAATGTACTTTGTGAGTGAATGTATGACACGTTTTTCCCAACACTGCCTTTTATGTCTTTAGTAAGTTTAGCTCTGCCTTTCTTTATTTGTGGCTTCCAGCTTGCTTTGGCGTCCATAATTACTCCAAGGAACTCAGTTTCAGTCACTCTTTCCACCACATGATTATTGATAGCAACTTTTACTTCTGAATCTGCAAGAATATGGCGATTTCCAGAAATCATGAATTTATTTTTGTTAACATTGAGTGAGAGTTTATCTATGTCAAACCATTGTTTTAGTTACCCTAACTCAGTTTTTACTATTTCTACAACTTCCCTGAGATTCTCCCTTGTACATGCTATACTGGTGTCGTCGGCATATAAAAAGTATTTGAGTGTATTTGACCACATATTTTATTTATTTAACCTTTATTTAACCAGGAAAGTCCCATTGAGATTAAAAACCCCTTTTCCAAGGGAGTCCTGAAATGACATTTGTATGTCATTTAGATACAGGATGAACAGTTTTGGACCTAATATTGAACCTTGTGGTACTCCACAGGTTAAATTTATCAGGGATGATTTAAAATTCTCCATTTGCACAAACTGCATCTTGAAAGCAACACTGTCATTGTGACAAACAAAGTGAACTTGAAGGTGTTTCTTCTCTCAAACAACATTAAATTCTTTGTATATACGAAGTACCAAAAGCTAAGCAGAAAAAATGATCTGCTGGATGATCTACATTGTTGTTGTTGTTGTTAGCTACAGCCCACATATGCCGTGACAATCCAGCTTTGGGTAGAAACATTTACCCGAATTGCCAGAACCATTCTAAACTGGACTGGACCGCTCAAACGTTGCTTTAGAGTACTGTTATTTAGATAGCGAAGACACGATATGATTGTGGCTGCAAGTGAATGAGTGGAGAGGACTTTTCCTAAATCTTATTCAGAATATATTGTCATGGTGCCTCCGGCTGCTACTCCTCCCCTCCCTGCTCCTTCATTGGAACCAGCTGACCTGCATCATCTCATCACCTGGCAGACCTTCTTAAGGAGATCCATCCCAGCATACTACGCTGGTCCATTATACTCACGCCTGGCCTCAAGTTGAGTTACTCTCGCTCTAGTAATCCAAGCTTGTACTTACCGTTTGTCTCACGTCTTCAGGTCTTCTCTCCATTGGTCACGCTGGTTCCTCGCCACGTTCCTGCCTCATCACTCCAAGCGGTGCTCGCCGTCCTCGGCGCTCCACCTCGTCACAGGCTGTCTACGCCGTCCTCGGCTCTCCACCTCGTCACAGGCTGTCTACGCCGTCCTCGGCTCTCCACCTCGTCACAGGCTGTCTACGCCGTCCTCGGCTCTCCACCTCGTCACAGGCTGTCTATGCCGTCCTCGGCTCTCCACCTCGTCACAGGCTGTCTACGCCGTCCTCGGCTCTCCACCTCGTCACAGGCTGTCTACGCCGTCCTCGGCGAAGAAACAAAGTCCACAAGTAGTTTTCTAAATTGTTTTTATTGCCAGTATACAGTGCAGTTTATTTCAGTATATCCCAGCTCACTGCACAGTTCAGACTTGTGAGGCTGAGTGTTTGAAGAGAATACCTGTTGGGAAAGTTGAACTCTTTTGTCCTTATTGTAAATTGTCACAACCAACTCCCAAAAAACTTCTTTATATTATTAGGTTCCTGAGTCCTTCACCACGCCTCTGGATAACACTTTCATGCATTTCAACCCTTTGTCAAATTTTTGATTTTTATCTACCCATCCTTCATGCTTCGTTTCTTGCTCATTTATGAAATTCTATAGCAGCTTGGATTCATATATTTATCCCATAGGATGAATGATTTTCTCTTTTTCTATAAGTTCTCTCTCTCAAGCACTCATCTAGACCTCCAAGGCCTAAGAAGGATTCTGACTTCAGAGGAATACCTCCCCCTCACACCCCTGGCTCGTGCCCCGCCAATGCAGAGTTAGCCTTTCCTTTCATGCCGTGCCCCTGAGATTATCATATCAATCTGCCTGACCTGGTTACCAGGCTGCGGTTGGCTGCCAGAGCACTGGATCAAGTGATCACTCTATTGATGCTGTCTAATTAACACCATTGTGTCATTGCTACACTCCAAGTTCTTTTTAAAATGTAATTTGACAGCTATTTCCATCTCAAGTGCTCTGATGGGTTAATGCTCACTGTCACTGTATAATGTGTTCTTGTGTAGGAGAAGGGAATTGCTTTATTGTCTCGCTAGAATAAAGACATTTTACACTTTAAATAAATAATAAAGAGATATACAGCTTTTTTTAAATGTATTTTGTGATCTTATACAATCTTACATTAAACTCTTTTTTGGCTTTCATATTTGGACAATGTTTGTTTATTCATTAGTTTTTAGCTTTAGCTTTTAGAACAATTCCTATGAACTGGCTCTAGTTTTTTTTTCCCCTTTGGTTCCTAGCCTGTGATAAAATGAAATTTTAATATATTCAGTTTTGGTTACAAACAGAATAGCACCAATCTTGGGCTTGAAGATCATAGAGATCATTAATCCAGTTTCATTTGACTGTGACATTACAGTGGCACTTCCTTCACCACCTATCTTGAGGTATTCAACCTGTTACTGACTGACCAGAATAAACCAGTGCTGAACCTTCTCAAAGGCACCTCCTCTGAACCATAGATAATAGTGTCATGCTACTGGCATAATGTATAGTAGAATCAAAGCTTTTAGGATGCCAACAAGAGAAAAAAGTTTATATTCTTGGTAAGACCATTTCTACCAAAAAGAGAAAAAAGAATCACTACCGAGTGGATAAATGATACTTGATGATACTTTGTTCTCAAAGAAAAGAAAACAGAATGCAGCTTGTTGTAGAAACCACCCATCAGCCACAAACTGCCATATGCTGCATGAAGGCACGAGGATGCAGAAAAACACTGTTTACAGACAAATTTGGAGGGTTTTGGAGTCATTTATTTTATTTCTGATCAAAAATGAAAAATATGTAATTGTATGTTTATCTCTTCTAAAAATATTTTTGTTGTTCTCTCCGGCCAGTTTGAGAAAGGGATTTGCTTAAAGACAGCTTTTTTGTAAAACACAGTCTTTTGTATCATAGTGGGTTAGTTATTCATGTTTTCTTTTTTTATTAAAGTCTCAAAGTCTTTTGAGCTCTCTAAAACTGTTCCTAGTGGTCTTTTCTTTATGATCATGGCAAAATAAACCTGTGTCGTATAGTTTTGATCCAGATGACAGCTCAGATAAGGGAAACAAAGATGTACATGGATCTATTTTTCTGCAAGTGAATGCACAAGAATGGAGCAGAGCAGGGAGACTTTGGCCTGCCCATTTTACTTTCTTAAAAAAAATCTCAATAAATACAAACAAATAACATTTTTCCATCTCCTGATTCATCCCGATTTTCATAAAGAAATACTCAGAAATGCCGTTTTAATCTTAAATTATTTTATATTTGTCCTCCATCATGAGAAAAATACTACAAGAACATGTTAAAAAAATCAAAACATACATTCATAATTTTTTGCAGCTGAAACCTTATTATTTTAATGAGGCATGCCATTTATAGCAAATAACTGGGCCTGAATAGAAAGGCGTCAACACATAATGTTATCTATATAAACATGTTACATATTGGGGTAATAATATGGTAATAATGGATTTTGACCTTTCACTTGCATAACAAAGAATATTACATTTAGGTTTGTATTTTTAAACTGAATAATAATCTCTTTTTTCGGCCACGTTTGCCTTGCATGACTTTCCTATTTGAATTAATTATTTTATTGTTTATGGTTTAATTGTTGAAACACTAAACCTTCAAGGTGATGCACAAGTATCAATCAAAGCAGCATTCATTATTTTTTGCCTGGTAGTTTTATCAGAGTCGATTCTTCATCAGAGAGATGTAATGTCAATTTTATTATTATTTGGTTTCCTGCTGGTGAGTCAATTAATGCAATAGTGGCTCTCCATATAAAGCAATACGCAGTAGTAGCATATGTTGGTGTAGTTAGCATGATCACAGAAACGCAGGCATGCATTTTGATTAGATAAAGTACCGACTGCCACTAAATTAAGTACCGGTATTCACACTCCACATCCAGATGGATATTTGAGAAAACGGTTCCAGTGGCCTGTCTTTAACAGGTGTATAATTAATTCCCCATGATGGGATAGTGTGACATTATCCTGGGCTGACTACATGTGCTCAGTGGCACTTAAATGATGGCAGCCAGCCATATGTGCCCATGTCATATTTGTATGTGTGTGTCGTCTCATGACTTTGGCTTCTGCTAGACTCTGCGGCCCACTCTCTGTGTTCCTCTGATTGGAGTTTCATTTGTGCTTTTTCTCCGTTTGTGTTAAACTTAGCTTAATACCATTAGAAGACAGGCGTTTTTTTAGGCATTACAAAGCACAAGCAAGACTCAATGGCGTATAACAAAAGGGCTGTCTGTGTTAGAAAATGAACATCTGAAATCATCTCATTAGACTGTGTTGGTTGTGTGTTGTTGCAGGGACAAAGTAATTTGTGTTGTCTACCCACACCCAATAAATATCTGAATTATTCATAACAAACGGAGAAAATCATAATGTCCCTGATTAGCATTTTAGTATAATTGATTCCCCAGAAAAGATGGAATAATAAATCAATGTTGTTTCTTAAACGTGAAAGATCCCCTTGCATTATCAACTCAACACAAGTCCTCTCTCTTCTCTGCAATGCTTTTTTATCTGCCATTTGTAAGCTTTTCATTACCTGTCTTCTCCCTTGTGACATACCAGTAATCGCCTTGGAGGCATGCTGGTAAACAGATTTGAAAAATTAAAACCACCCAGCTCAGGTGAAGAGAGTAAAGCTGTAAAGAAAGAAGAGGAGGAGAATACTGCTTCTACTTACGGTTCATGGCTTTATGACTGTACTCACTACTTACCTGACCTGTTTCTACAATGTTAAAATTAAACAGCTGCAATTCACAACCACATCATAAGTGGATGAAGTTAGAATGACTTTGATGCATCTTTGTCTGTTTGCTTGGCTTTTAACGGAGTGAGTTAAGTCGATATTTCAGACAAATCGTGCATTTTGTGCACCAAGTTTGGCATGGATGTACCGTAGGATCCCCTCTTTCACAAAAGTATGTTTGGCACGAGAAAAATTCAAATTGTCAGTAACCATTTGTAAAGATGGTGGCAATACACTCAATTATTAAAAATATATTCAATAATTATTTGTTCCAGTCTCGAAATTATGGGCTCAAAATGGAGTTTTTAATCTTAAAGCGTACCCACAGAAGAAAGTAATACGTGTGTATACAAAAAAAATAAAAAATAACGCCCCTCTCACCCTTCCGCGGGTGGTTTCTAACCCAAGCTCAGGTCCTCTACCAGAGGCCTTTGAGTTTGAGGGTCTGCGCAGTATCTCTTGCTTTTGTGGACTGATAGGTCTGAGATCTTTCCAGGTATCTGTTGTAGCCATTCCTCCAGCTTGGGGGTTACTGCCCCGAGTGCTCCAATTACCACAGACACCACTGTCACCTTCACTCTCCAGGCTGTCTCCGGTTCTTCTCTGAGTTCCTGGTATTTCTCCAATTTCTCATGATCCTTCTATACATACATATCTATGTATATACCTATATAGACAGTACAGACCAAAAGTTTGGACACACCTTCTTATTCAGACGAATGGGAAGGTGTGTCCAAACTTTTGGCCTGTACTATCTATCTATCTATCTATCTATCTATCTATCTATCTATCTATCTATCTATCTATCTATCTATCTATCTATCTATCTATCTATCTATCTATCTATCTATCTATCTATCTATCTATCTATCTATCTATCTATCTATCTATCTATCTATCTATCTATCTATCTATCTATCTATCTATCTATCTATCTATCTATCTATCTATCTATCTATCTATCTATCTATCTATCTATCTATCTATCTATCTATCTATCTATATACTTCGGTACCCCTACGGCTTCTCCTTGTTGCTTCAGTTGTAGGGGCATTTGTGACTTCAGGCTGGCTATCCCTCCGCCGGTAGGATGATCAGAAAAGAAATGCATTTCAGAGACAAAGGTACATCCATGTCAAATTAAGTGCTTGTACAACAAAATGCATGATTATTATTACCAGTTCCACTATTTGGAAATATTTGCCTGTTTATTGGACCCCAGAACCATTTTTTTTTTTCATTTTGAACATTTTATCGGACTAAAGCACATGCGATTGCTACATTTGTTCACATTTTCTAACAGCAGAAACACCTGTTATGCTTGTGTTTCTGAGGGCAACATCCACATAAAGGAAACCTTCAACCATGATTTATTGAAGGAGGAAGGGAAGAGTAACGATTGGTAATCTGGGGCTTAACGCTATCACAACAGAAAAAAAGGTGAAATTGTTTTGCTGCCTTAAACAATTTAAACTCAGAACAATGTAATTTCAAAATGAATAAAGGCTTGCTGCATCCAGAATGGATGCTGTTGTTATCAAGGCTGAAGCAGTAACAAGAGTGTGAAACTGTGAAAGTTAAAACAATTCATGTCAACAGTGCATCCTGCAAGTTGTACTTCACTTCCTCTCTAATGTTTTGATATGTAAGCATCATCATGTTGTCATATAAAGCACCCTTATTTTTATTTTCATCGCTTAAATGTTCATAAACTTTGTTGAAAGTGTTACTTTCCAGACTGTTTTTCCTAAATAATTAATAACCAGTTAACTCAGTAAAGAATGATTGATGATTGCACTAAGTAATAAAGCATGGCTTTTTCATTAAATTACATTGATCCATTTCAATGAGAACTTATTACACAATTTTTTTTTACTTGCCTCAGTAATAACCTTTTCATGCCTGAATTTATAGTATTACTAGTTATATCAAAACATTCTTCAGTGTTTTTTTTACTTAAGTTAATGCTAATATAACTGGAGTGTTGGTACATTGCGAATTAGCGATATATGGCATGAAGGGATTATCTCATAGATGTCTTTGTTTCACATGCAGTTTTTAGCAGCAAAACCACAAAAATGAATGTAAAATCTCTGAGGGAAGCATGCCTTTTTTCTTTCCAACATGCAGCTCTACAGGAAGTAATTGTGCAAGATAATCACTACAAAAATGTTTTTAAATTTCTGCTCATACAAAATCATTTTCCATCCAAGGCACTATCCATCTTCATTTCCTATCATGGCTCACTGACAAGGGTTTCCATCATGTGTCATTATTGGTGCGTGAGGCAACTCAGCGGAACAATCTGCCACTCTGGAATATGCATCAATCACCAACTGCTTGTCCCATCCTGACAACTCAGCTTGGAGACAACCGGAGCTTCGGTTCATCATCAAGAATTACTTGAACTCGAGTTGGATCACCCCAAAGATGCTCAGGCAGTGTACAGAAGATAATTATAATGAGTGGGTTATTCTTAGGAGTGGGTGTGCAACAGCGAAATACATGCCTGAATGGCTTGTCAGACAACATTAACAGATAACAGGAGGAATCATTGATACAAAAATGTAGTAGTGATGAGAGTTAAAGACTGATGATGGTAGAGAAACACATGAGAATATTATAAGACAGACTTTGTAAGATATTCCAAATTTCCACCCTACGACGGAGTATTAGGGCCACCAAAAAAAAAAAAAAAGTTAAATTACGACTTTTTATCTCATAAATTTACGAGATAAAAAGTCGTAGATTAACTTTTTTTTTTTTTTTTTTGGTGGCCCTAATACTCCGTCGTACCACCCTACTCCCTAACTACTAAAAAACTATTCAGTGTGGCGCTATGTAGTGCCCTGAATTTTAAAAGCACGTCAGACACCACGCTCACTAATTTTCTTTTTTTTTAAAGGGGGATATGATGTCATCAATTTCACAAAGTTAAAATCTAATTGATTTGAGTGTTTTGGGACGATTATTTATGAGTCCACTGTCTTCAGAAGATAATAACATTGATGGTTTATTTAAAAAATACATTTATATACCTTTTTTGGTAAAAACATTTCAGACACAATACATTGTGGTCTATATTTGTTGATCTAGTGAGCATCGATGCCAACTGGTTTTTCACTGAGACTTCTGGGAAATTTGTAGGGCACTCAATTTTGGAATTGTAGATTCAGACAGCACTACAAAATGGCGAATGGACTATAAAGTGAGTAGAAAAGGAATTCAGACACAACCTTAGTATCGAGTTGTTGAACTGATGAATAGTTTTAGGATTAACATGCTAGTATTTCCATTGATAAACAGATTATGTAGAGCCTTGTCTCGGTTCAGTTCTTTAAGATCGCTTTTGATCTATTGTAAAAGCGTTCGCAGTGGTCTTTTAATTATTATTATGCAGTTTTTAGCCAAAACAAAAAAATGTCATTTTTTAGTTTCTGCAGAGCCGCCGTACTTCATCAAAAATTTATCACTGAGTTGTGCAGGACTGTTAGTGTGGAGTGAACCTTTCATCATTTCCCATCATTCTCCTGTTTACACATCCTCTCTCTACTTTACAGTCCTTAACAATCTCAACCTAACATTACAGGTGCAACACAAAGGGCAAGCAGTGGAGCTATCCAGCCATACAGTTTTGAGCCAGATGCCAGCTAAGACAATGGAATCTAAGATGTACATGGATCGGTTTGTCAGATGCTTCAGAATGTAGCTGAGCAGGGAGCTTGCGACCTGCCAAATGTATATTCTATGCAGCGACTACAAGCTTTTCGAATTGTACTTTTTTTATCTGCTCCTGATTCATAGCAATTTAAATAAAGTATTCGTTAGAAACACAATTTTAATATTATTTTCTTTATACATGTCCCCCATCATAAGAAAAAATGCTACAAGACCATACAAAAACACCCAAAACTTTCATTGTAGGGCATCTTTAAGATGATCCTCTACTACAGATTTCTTTGGCTACAAACTTGTAGATTCAAAGTGAATATGTTAGCCAAATGTGCCACAAAATGTGAGCAATAGCAAGGCCTATATACTTAGGTCAAATTTATTGCAAAAAGGGGATGCAATTTCGATTTTACGGATGAAATAAACAGCATTAAAATTTATAATGCTGCAGAAAAAGTATGACGTGGGAAAACGCTGCATTAAAGTATATATAAAATCCATTTCACCCAATGACACAACAAGCTGGATAAGGAAGAAAACAGAGAAACGACCTTCTGAAAAAAACATTAGCCTTATCTACTGAGCTGGTGGTTCTCTGCTATTGCTGAGTTATTAGCTTAAGCAATGAAGTCTGCTTTACCAAAAACAGACCCATTTAATATTGAATTTTCCCAACTTCCAGTTGAAGCAGGTATTGTTGGTTGGTGTTCTACTTTACAAATTTATTTCATGAACACTGAGACGCTGATGAAATTGTGAAGAAAAAACGAATGAGAAAAAAGTCCAGCCTGGGTCATCTTTGAGATCTAAGATGTTTGGTTTAACTTCAATTAAACCTTGGGGGGAGGTTTCCCAGTCAATCTGAGATCTTTATCAAAGTGCTGCGTCTCAGATTTTTATCACTCTTTCTTTCATGACAACAGTTTTTAACACCATGGACATTCCAGGTACTTTATCTCTTCTGTCCAGTCGCGTTATAACTCATCATAACTGGTTCATCTTCCTCACTTTTTTGGTTTTAAAGAAACAAAGTAAATAGTCAAATTCATAATTCATGCATTATGTTTTCCCCTATAACCTTTTTCATTGGAGATTAAGTGCCATAGAAAGGTATGTGTGAGATATATTTGACCCTCCAAATTAATTTAAGAGGCTGCTGTTTGAATGGAAACTAAGCTTGAGTGGAGCAATATTTACCCTTATAGAAGAATAACAGTCAACATAAAGTCTTAAGAAACATTTTTACTTATCAACCTTTGATTTAGCTTATCAATAGTTGTATTGATAATTTAAATTTTTCTTCTTTTTATTTTTATTATTCTTATTATTAGTATTATTCCATATTTTTTGTCTATTGATTTCCTCAATAACCTTCAGCCAATTTTAATTGCTCAACTAATAACATGTTCAACTCTTTAACCCTTGTGCTCTCCTAAGCACTTTAACATTGGGAGTTGGTTCATCTCGACCAGTGGTCCCCAACCTTTTTCATGCCACGGACCGGTGTGACGTCACACAAACTTTCACGGACCGGTCTTTCAAATATAGGCGAATGATTATTGTAGCAATACTAGGATGATGGTGGATCAAATATGTGACAAGACAAGCCCTGTGCTTTTATTTTTTACAGTTGACATGGCACAGGTGTCATCATCCTCACCCATTTCCACACTCATGGTGCAAAAAAAAGAAGTACTGTCTATTAAATGTAGCTTTCTTTTTTTTTTTTTGGAAGTGGAAGGCTTCCCTTCTCCTGGCCTTTCCCCTCGGCAAAGAAACTTTTCAAAGACGTTTTGGTTTTTACGCATTTTGCTAGCTCCTGGGTTTTATTTTAGTGGTAACTTATCACGTGACCGAGAAGAGCGCCTTGGAATGCGTCAAAAATGACATAGACCGTTAAATGTTTATTAGTTACATGTTTATTTGTACATTGTTGTTTATATACTGATGATTAAAACTACACAGTAAGATTACACAAAGATACTTTTGTATTAACAGATGAGGCGTTTTATTACAAAGACAGAAAGCAGCAACCATCGTATTCATGCTCTGTTGTAAACTTTGTAAACTGTTTCTGTTGTAAATTTTGAGCCAGCTGTCTTGATTGGTTTTACTTGTGTCATGAATATGTGGTAACAAATAGGTGCTTTACTGTTTGGATGTGAACCAACTGCTGTGGACAAAAACAAACAACCACCCAACTTTGCAACTGTGTGAGTTTCTTGGTCAGTTGGCAGACACCATCTACTTTAAGCTGTAAAATGAGGCAACGAAAACACAAGCAGGGCAGACTGTTCATCTTCTCACACCATAATAAGAGAATCACCATGTCTTCACACAACATCTTGGGAATAAGACAGCATATTTACAAAATAAAAGTGCTTGGCTGCAAGGACATAAGTGTTACAAAGCAAAATGGGCAAGTATGTGCTTGTCGTACAACAGACAAACCTGTCGCTCTGTAACCTAAATCCTGTTTCATTTTGAGCCTTTTTCTGAAAATGGTCCTCTGTGAAACAGCAAAAACAAAACAAAACCTTTGCAACAATAATGCTGTCTGGAAAACCAAAATGTATCCCCCACTGGCTGGTGAAAGTATTTTTTTGTAGAATGTGATTTTGTTTGCTGTTCCTCGTGGCCAAAATATGTTTTTAGCATTGTTTCCTGAGCCTAATTGAACTGGTAATAGTTTGACAAAGTGGCATACTTACTGGGAACAGCACACATCTCCATTACTAGGAGAAAACTAAGGACAGAAAGAGGAAAAATCCTCAAGGAAGAGGTCTTATTATTTCACTTCACCACCCCAAATGGGGCTGCACTGTTTTGGAAAAGCTTTCTCAGAGTCTGGGGATCCATGCCGCATTGGCAGGTGAAGAGGGGCTGGAATTTCTTCATCTAAGTTGACAACAGGTATTAGGTGGTAATAGGTGGATCCAAAAAGTACCAAGCCACAGCAGACAGAAAATATAGTCCAAATCTTGTTTGGGAAAGGAAAAAAAGACAGTGGCCCGGCTTCAATTTAACCAGCCACCTGTTCTTAATAGCAATAACAGGCAATTGGTTCTATAAGCTGCCATTAAGGACACCTCTGAAATGTTGTCAACAGACCAGAAGAAATGGATGATCGTTCACCTGAGAGTTAGTTGGACGACAGAAGATGGGATTAAAACAAGCAAGCATTAAAAGCGAAGTCTTCCGGCACCTTCTTTGCAGGATTGCTTTGCTGTTAAAAAAGGAGCACAGAGAAGTATCTTATTCACTAAACACAAGATAACAGTTTCTGATGTGCATGCTAACCTATCATTTGGCCTGCTTAGTGTTCTTATCAGAGCATACATTGCATTTATGGCATCAAAGGAATAGAATCCAGATGAAATAAGACTGGCCGAAATGTCACCATAAAACAGGTGCCTAAAACATGAATCAGAGAAAGATCTGGCTTTTCATGCTGTAAGAACACAAATTTTAATTTCACCTCTTTAGTACACACACACAGCAAGAGGGGGATGGTCACACTGTTCCCTTTCTCCCGCCCCTCAAACTTGGTGGGGCGGGCCGGCCTCTGCTGCCGGGGCATTAGTGGCGTCCCGGGGTTTCCTTCGCCCCTGATCTTGCAGCTCTTTTTCCACGCAATAAGGGAGGCCACAACATCTGAGCTGGGTGGACCGTAGCCCCCAAGTAGCAGATAGAGCCCCTTTTCTGGGAACACCAGGGCACCGATGATGATCTTCCTATTGAGCTCCCTAATTTTGTTCATTTTTGATGGATTTCTAAATTGAGAGAAATTAGCGTCAATCCCCCTTTCGAAATAGAAAAGACCTTAATGAATTACAGATAGGTTCTTTAAACTTTGTGTTGCACCAAAACTGCCCTCCTCATGACAAATAGCATCCTTTTATCAACAGATAAAGTACAGAGTGCTGTATAAATTCCCTTAGATCTTACCACAGTTTTTATTAATGTTTGCGATGAGATTTTAATTAACTGTACTGAGACCTGGTTGCGTATCAAGGGCATGGTTTTTTTATTGGTTGTATTTGTATGTTTTTTAACAAACATTTCAACTGCTCGCATTATGAGTGGTTTAGTGTTGTGTGGTGAGGTTTGTGGCTCATAAGGCCCTGACTTTTTCAGAGTTACTTTTACAAATATTTGCTCCCAGTGTGTTTGTTTACTAAGGAATGTGTTTTGTACCTCAATCAGCCTTCTTTCAACATACATGGCAGGTACATATTGGGACAAGACAGAATGAAAATGTATGGATGCAAGGCAGAGGCTTTCTTTCCTGCACACAAACACACAAAGAATTCTCACTGTTTTCATCTTTACCTGTAAATGAGGTCCGTGCACACTTCTTCAGGGCAAAAATCTTGAACTTTAATGTAAAAGTCCTTCATTTCCTTTTAGTTTTAGAAGCATTTTGAAACTTGTTTTTTTTTTAACTTTGAAGTCCATCCAATTTCAGAAACCATTACATCCCTTTTGGCGTCACAGGGCCGCTGGAGCCAACCCAGCTACTGTTGTAGCTGACACTGAACAGGTCTCCAGTTTGTCATACACACATACATGCACACCAAGGGACTCACCAATTAACCTATGAAGCATGTTTTTTGGACTGTTGGAGGAAGCCAGAGCGCCTGCAGAAAACCCACACATGAATGGGGAGAACATGCAAACTCCACTCAGAAAGGTCTCAACTGTGAAGTGAAGTAGAGCTTTTTTGCTAACCACTGCGCCACCATGTAGTCCTTCATTTGATAACGAAGTAAGTGATAGATGAAATACATTAACTTGTATATGGAAAGTGGGTACATACAATAAAAATGTCTCAAATTTGTGAAACCATTTTAATAAAGAATTTGTAGCAGTGCGTTAGTTAGCAAGTGTAACTCAGTGTATTGCCATGTTCACACCAGGCTTGTTTAGTGTTCAAGAATGCTAATCTTGCCAAATCCAGTAGGAGGCTGTCAATCCACAGACGGCTTCCTTTTGTCATCAAATTTTCTGTCTCCTCTCACTGGTTCTGCAAAATTTTATAGCAAACCTGCAAGTGAGTTTCTAAATCTGATGTGACAGCTGACTGAAGTTGACTGTTTTGCTTTAAAGTGGAGTTCTGGAATTGTCATCAAGCGATTGTTTATTTTTTGGCAATGCCAACATGATCGACTTTTGGAATAATGACGTCACAAGCAACACCCTATTGCAGGAGTGTCAAACTCAAATTCACACAATGACGTGCGGTCAGGTGAGGCAAGTAAGGCAGAGCCTCACCTGTCATAATCGTGATAAAATAGAAAAAGGTAAATTAAGTAAATATTATTTTCCACTGATTTCTGTTAAATATACATTTTCAGTCAACTCAACACGTTTTCCACAGTTTCTGAGGTCAAAATCGGTGAATTTGAGTGTTGCACGATCACAGACGGAGCTGAATCTCCGGGTGAGGCTCCGGAGTGCTGTGCCTCATGTCTGACGGCAGAACCCAATGGTAACAGAGACGTGCTTGGAGGCCAGCAAAAAAGGCTTCAGGTGAGGCATGTCTAACCAGCAGGGGGCCGATGTGAGCTGAAAGCTGCTTTCTAGCTACACTTGTGCCATAGAAAAAGACTAGGAATGTCTTTCTCCATTGAGAGGGAGAAACTCATATAAAATAAAGGAAAATAAGGAAGACTTTTCAACAGATCGTAGAGCTTTTTGTGCAGAAGGATCGACACATGGACTCAAAAAGTAAGGCCAAACATGTTTTTCAATATTGTTTTTAAAAAATAACATCATCAGTGGATAAAAATGTAAGTAAAATCATTTATTTTATTTCATGATCATTTTCACAGACAACATTTGATAACTGATTAAAGCACCAAACTTTGAAGTTGGAAAAATATCAGAAATAGTTACTGAGGGTCATATGTGTGCTGAACACACATCTGTACACTTTAATTTGTTTACAGTATATATGAATAATTTTGTACACAAGAAGAGGGTTCTATCCCTCTATAAAATAATTATTTTCTGTAGGACAAATATGATCTGGTGTTTATAAGCTAAGCTGTTAGCTGTTAGCAGTTCTTCCATTGTAAATCTGACTCCAGAGGAGTCAGTGCCTCACCAGTTATCAACCTCACCGCACGTCACTGAATTCACAGTGCGCCAAAATTAAACAGTGAAGTAAAGTCACGGGCCAAACTCAACATTTATTGAAAAATTAACTGCAACTGATATGTAATGTTGAACCTTTTCATATAGTTTCTTGTTATGTTACATACTTTTGTTACAGCTCTGTTAGCTCCGCACACAAGACTGTTTGCCTTGCGTCAAACAAACTGTCAGACAAACGGTCTGTCTTTATATTCGTGAACAGATAATCTGCCTCCCACCTGTCTTCAAAGGTCCTTTTGTCCATCTTTCGTTTTAGCCATTTTTGCGGAGGGTGAAATAATTTTGTCAGATGTGACTGGAGCATAGGTGTCAATGACTGTCAACAGAAAAAAAGGAGTGCTTGCCGGTTTTGACTGAGTGCCAACATATTAGCAATGCATTGTGGGGTGTGTTATATAAGCGGTACAGTGTATACCGTGGGCCGGCTCTAACGCACATTTGATATGATCTCGCAGGCCAATTATAATTACACTGTGAGCCAGATTTGGCCCGCGGGCCTGAGTTTGACATATGTGCCCTATAGGGTGGTAAGTTTAATTTGCATAAAGGGCAGGGTTTAGAGACACATCAGAGACAATCAAAATTCTGTTGGCTTAAATTTACTAACAAGCACATCCATGAGACTCCAGATATCTTCATTGGCCTTTCAGCCCTGACTGTTTGCAGACTGCAAGTAAACCAAGCTTTAGATATTTTAAGGACTTATAGAGTTCCTTCGCTGTTTACCAAAGACATCTTCAGGATCTTTGAAGAGGCAGAAAAATGAACTGTTGAAGAACTACAAAGAGCTGAGGGCATCTTTTCTTGCAGAAAGAAAAAAAAAAGTTTCTAGATGTAATTTAGTAGTTAAGATTTTTTACTTGTGTGTGTAGTTTTAAGCATTCTATCTCTCACAATCTACCTTTTAGTATGTGTAATAAGTGATTAAGGTTTTTTTTCTGTTGTTTGTGTATATTTTCATATTTTTACTTATTAAATCTTTATCTTTAATATTTGCAGTTCTATTGTGAATCTTCAGACATTCAAACTTTTTAATTTTAGCTTATATTTTTAGTTAGCTTCTGCATCGCAGCTACAAGCTTTTTGAATTAACCTTTTTTTGTCTGCTCCTGATTCACAACAAATTTAATAAGAAAATACTCAGAAAAGCTGTTTTTAGATTAATTTTCTTCATATGTCCTCCATCAAAAATGCCAAAAGAACATGTTAAAAACACAAATTTAAGAATTTAAGAAAATAGACAATTGTCATCCTAAACTACTCACAAGTAAAAATAATTAATTAGTTATTTTTAAATTAATTTTGGGAACAGTGCTTTTAAAATCTCAGATCATTCACTTGTTATTACTTTGGGGACAGCACCTCCTCTCTATCAATGCTATTCGTAGGTGGCACATGATGGATTTCAGTGCGGTGCTCTTTCCATCTCCTGACTGCAAAGATTGCTTGGGGATGCTGGCGGGTCCCTGACAAGCACGGCCTCCTCCATGCCTCACCTTGATCAACATTCAGTGTTGCCCCTTGAATCCATCATGGGCTGTGACAACACGCCCCGTTTCAGGCTTTTTCTTTCATGTTGGGTGATGTGACTACTGGTAGCGATGATGATGGAGATTATGATGCCGCGGCTGTCTTGGAAATAGATCGATATTTTAACCTGTACAGTGTTTTTTTGATTATCAGATGATTATCATCATTTACATCCTTGTTGAGATTTCAGTTGAATGTGTAAGAAAATGACCATGGAACGTCCGGAAGCAAGAAGAGCAGCAAGCTAGATCCCAGAAGAAATTGTTGCTTCTTAAACCTGTGAGGATTGAATCTATTTTACTGACTTGAAACAGATTTGGGCATAAAAGCCCCAATACAGCACATGATGCAAAAATTCAAAACTGGAAATTATTTTAGAAAATGAACCACAAATCTTATGCTATTTGTTTGATAACAGCTTGTTTTATCTGACATAAATATTGCTTCTTATCTGTTGTGCCTGTGTAAATGTTATTGCAGAGATTAACTGTCATGGTTTAACTAATTAAGCACAACTTGTCAGATGGCTTTTTCATCAACGGGATGTGATGGGGATGTGAGACAATTAAATTTAAATTAACACCATGCAAATGCATTTTATAATTATGAATGTATCTCAAAAAATAATTTGCATATTATTTACTCATATCCCCCGCAGACTGGACTGTCGCTGTGGTGTAGATGAATGATGCTGCAGAGGTAAACAAAGATCTGCTGGCTGACATGGGTTGTCATTAGTCACTGACTTAGAATAATGCTTCAGCAGTTATGTTCCATGTAGGAGGACTTACAAAGCTGTAAATCACCTTCACTGCCTGTTGTGAGGCCCTGCGTGGTATAAGACACTCATGCTCGGTGAAGATTCGCATTTACACTGCAGTCAACTTTTACGTCTCCTCTGTTATTCTACATTGGGGCTTTGAGAGTTGCAGATGACCCAATCTTTAAGTTAAAGTTTGACTTTGTGTATCCTAAATGTGAGAAGCTAAATATGACTTTGAGTTCTATGAAATTAATTTTGGGCAAATTGCATTTGGCATTTCTGCCTCCTGTTGTCGCTTGTCTCGTGCATCAAAGTGCCACAGCTGGCAGGCGACCGCCATAAAATAACATACCAACCACTTTGGTTTTTTGCCAGCTTGGATCCAACTAGGTGGCCACCCAGTGTATTTTAGATGAGTGAGATTCACACTATAGATGTGGTGTTAAATTAAATTTGGATTTGTGGAATTGTCTCATATTTTTATTTAAATTTTTAGAAAACCAGGGATGAAATCTATTGTAATATGTATATATAAAAAAATGCCCCTCTCACCCTCCGTGGGTGGCTTCTCACCCAAGCCCAGGTCCTCTACCAGGGGCCTGGGAGCTTGAGGGTCCTGCACACTATCTTAGCTGCTCCTTGCACTGCGCTTTTCTGGGTCTGCATCAGGTGCTGGGGAACCAGAGTGCACTGATGTGCTCTGGTGATATATTTATATATACACACATTCATATATATATATATATATATACACATACATATGTATTTCTTTAGCTCTGGGTGTATTTCTATTCCTCTCACTCTCAAACACACCTAGTTTAAGACTGCAATCATCACAGCTTTCTCTATTTGTTGTAGTTACTCCTGCCAATGTGCTGGAGAACCTGATTGTTTCATTATCAGATCATCAGTCTTGTCACTTTCTATACATTTAGTTCTTTTATTTTTAAAACAGTTTTCAATTTATTTATCAATTTATTTAATATCCCATCTTCCATAAACCTGCATTTTGATAATCCGCCACACTTTTTCACGAAAAGCTGACATGTTAATATTTCAAAGTGACACCATCAAGCACTTACCAACTCAGTGCTAGATGTAGAATACAGCCGTAATAGCGTACCCACTCATTTTCTGGCTGATTCCTTGTCAGTTTAATTTCCAGGCAAGAAAAAAGGCAAAAAGCTTTGGATTTTTGAAGGACACGCTTTCACAACCCGACTGGCAAAACACCGTCTCAGGTCTTCATCCCTTTCTTCATCATGAAAAGAGGTGTGCATACTGAGCGTGGAAAATATTAGCTTTCATGAAAGACAAAATGGGGCTCCTTGTGCTGTAAACATTATGGAAATAAAATTTAGGAGATGTTTCTGTGGTGTACAGGGCATCAAATAAAAAAAGCTTGCATTTAAAATACAACAGAAAATTATTTTTTCCCCCAATTTTTTTAAAACAAAACACCTTAAAAAACTGCCAATTTTATGTCACATCTGACATTCATCATTTTTATGCTGATCTATTCCCAGAGTGATTTTATTAATAAAATAAGTTTGCAAGAAAATCTACAGCAGCAGGATCTTATTTGACAACAGATGTATTTTATTTGGAAAGGAACTTGTATGTGCTGCTTTCAAATGTCACAAAATATAGTTCTAACACTGTTAATTCAATTTTTGCAAATATTTAAAAGCTAAACTTTGTAAAGGAATCACTTAATGGCCACAAAAACATAAATACATTGTTTTTTTTCTAAACAGAGAGGTGGGACTTTTGCGGCTCAAACTGGG
Organism: Oryzias curvinotus; assembly: GCA_023969325.1. Classification (NCBI taxonomy): domain Eukaryota; kingdom Metazoa; phylum Chordata; class Actinopteri; order Beloniformes; family Adrianichthyidae; genus Oryzias; species Oryzias curvinotus. The sequence goes on along the minus strand of CM043710.1, from coordinate 15,965,128 downwards.
TTTTGGTCGGTAAGATACTGGTCCAAATGGCTCTTGGTTGCAGATTGAGGTTCTAGACTTAAAGTCACGCTGATCACATTTCACTCTTCAATGCTCTAGTTGCCCGCACATTAAAAATACATTTTTAAAAGAACCCACCTGTTCTGCCCTTTAGGAATGAAAACCACTTAAAATAACCCTAATTTTTTCTCCGTAAATACCACTGACTTCAAAGACAAATTTCACTTTTCCTCTCACTCAAATGCTGTCGTACTGCAGTCATGATGCCAGCCTCTCCAGATGATTCCTTTTATTTGACATCAAACTAATAAGATTTAGGTTCTTAAAGCAGTTCCCCTCACCCTGTAGCCTTAAAGAGGATTCCAGTCATGTATATAGCCTTGAATGATATTTGCTTTGCATATTTGCATAAGAGACACCCACCTTATCTATGTGTTTCCCAAATGCCAATGATTTATTTACATTTTTCTCCATTATTTGCTTTTCCTACACTCTGCCACTTAAACCACATAAACTGTCAAAATGACTGATATGTATTATTGAGGTATTGAACATATAACTTAGTTTGGAGATCATGTGGGTGTCAGCTTCTGTGCATAAATACACAGTCTCTCAATCAAACCCCCTGCTGTAATTGATGTTTTTTTTCAATTGGAAGTTATTGAAAAATCATTTTTTGCATACTTTTTCTTTTAGGAGAGCCTGTTTTCTGTATCTGCTCTGAAATTTCATAAGTTTTATTTGTTGCAAACATTTATATGCTTTTTTGATGATACTGCCTGTTTTGCTGAACAGCAGAAAAGCCCGAAAAATGAAGAACATCTCCTTAGACCTTTGCTGACAGTCAACGAATGCAGCGAAGTGAAGCAAAGAAGGTGATTGACATCCCAGTCCGGAACATGACAGCTTCGCTGGCAGAAGCTCTCGCTAGGAAAAACATTGGTTTGTTAGTGACAGAAATCATCTTTAATATTTGTCTTTCTCTGCCCAACCTGTCTCTCTCTCAAACACATAAACACTAACAACACACAAACACACAATGGTCATACTTAAAATGATGAGTCATGCTCAAAGTCCAGTTTAAAAATAAAACCACAACTGCTGGAACATAATGAAAAATCACCTTTCTTTACCTGTCTTTATATAACTTCTCTCCTTTCTACATCATATGCACGTCTTTTTTTTCCTCTTTTTTAACACTTGCACATTCACAAACAAGCACACACGTACTGAATTATGGATGAATCCAGTGACATTGTGATGATGCATTTTGTCAGATATACACAAAGTCATCCTTTAAAGGGTTGTCCTTTCCTCATGCCGTGTGGAGTTCACATTTAGTCATTTGACATTTACACAGAGGCTTAAGACAGCCCAGAGCACTGTCTCATTGCTACTGACACTCAATTCACACTGCGTGGACACTGACACGGACAGCACCTGAGGGCCTACATAAACACACACAAAGGCAAGAAAAGAAAAAAAAACCTAAACAGACATACATACTCAAGCCAACATAGTACAAACAGAAAATTGGATGTGCAAAATGTATTTTGTTTGTTTTGTAATACATTACAAATAGAAGTGATCACACATTGGCTGTTTATATATATATATATATATATATATATATATATATATATATATATATATATATACATATATATATATATATATGTATATATACACACAGCATATATGCTCAGTAGCTCTGAAGATACTGAAGCTATTGTCTCCAATCTTTCTATACTGAGTAAATTCACTTTATTTTTTTGAATTTTTAAAATTTTAATCAAAAATGCTCCATAGCTCTAAAGATACTGAAACTATTGTCACAAAACTTTGTAAATCAGTATCTTCAGAGCTATTAAAATATGAAAAACTATATACAATAACATAAAGATGAACTTTCTCACAAAATATTTATTGCAGCATAAATATGCTGATGAGTTGTCATTACCAGTTTATATAAATATAAAAATTGAATTTTGAGAGATCTTTGCATAATGGTCTTTTCTCTGAACTTGCACTTTGATGACGGTCCCTTGGCAGTTGACTTACTCCCGTGTCTCCATTTACAGCTCGAAGAGAATACTTCTCATTAAAAGGCAGAAACAAAACTATCTTTTTCTTTAGAAATGCATTTGTAGTTCACTCTCTGTGTTATTACAAAATGATAGAGATACTTGCTGTCACATTTGAATGTTTCTAAGAAGAGTTATTGAGGCCAGAAGTCAGAATCTGTGAATATCTTTCTAACTTTACCAAGTCTTCTAAGTCTTGCACTCTGATTGGTTGTCTCCCCCTCCTCTAACCCCCTCCCCCGTTGTTCCATTCTCGGACAAGGATCAGTTTTGACACAAATGTCTCGCAAGGAATGGGTCAAAAGAGTCCGAGCCCAGTTGTAGCGCACTCCTGATTTGCAGCAGCAGATTTGAGCAGTTGTAATCCCCGATTTGAGGTTGTATCTCTAAATGAACACATGCAAATGGCAATTTGTCAGTTGTGATCTTATTTGTCAAACTTTACAGAAGAAGATTTTTACACGCAGGTGCAGATTTTTGGTGCGCAAGTTCTCACATTCTATTTTTCAAGTTCTCACATCAGATCTACAAGCTCGTCCATTAAGACACATTTTTACCTCGATAACCCAGAGTTTGCCTCACCTTTGCCTTACAGTGGCTGGGATAGGCTCCAGCAAACCTATGACCAAAAAAGGGTTTTAGGGGAGTTCAGAAGACGAATGGATGGATTGCAACAAAATGTAGCTAAAGAAGAATGTCAGGTTTTTGAATGTAGTAAATACTAAGCTTGAAAGCATTAATTCAAAATAGTGATTAAGAAAAGTATTAATCAATTTGAAGATGTTACAGTTGTTTAGTTTTAAACCCAGTTTACTATTTGTATTTTCATGGTAGTCCACTGTACAAAAAAATACTAAATAAACAAAATTAGTATGAATAAAATAAACTTTGGTCAACAGTTCCTTATGTTCGGACCAGAAAGTATGGAAAGCCTGGGCCAGAAATGTGTTTTGAAATCAAAATACCAAAGTGAATTAAAAATATTAAGCTCTCCCACATTTTAGTTTATGCTGTTGTTGTGGTGTTTGTTCACTTTTTGTGACAACACAGTTTTAGAGTAACTGTGTTTTAATTTTTTAAATTTCATGACAATAATTTCATTTTGAAATGTAATAGAATCTGTGCACTGTGAGAAACAGTGGAGGCTCTGCAAAGACCCTAAAACAGACTGAAGGTGAGATGGAGAGGAGAGAGAGAAGAATGGAGCAGCTGTTACTATGACAAAGTGGTTAAATTTAGAGTAATCACATTTTAAAACATCTACCCCTCTTAGCTCTGACTGGCACTGAGTTTAAGTCAATGATGCTTTGTCTTTCTCAGAATTTCCACTTACTTTCCATGCTCTGCAAAAGGTTTCTTAAGCTTCTGTCCAGTTTCAACTTTATGGTTTAGTCAAAATGATAAAAACTAAAAAAACGTACCGCTGCACCAAGTTATTCTTGAGGTGGATTAACTGTCCATCTTCTAAACCTGCTCTGCTCTTGCTTGGGGTCACAGGGTTGTTGGAGCCCAGGGAAAAAGTGGGGTACACCCTGCACAGTTTGCTCAACTATCACACAACGTAGTTGTGGGTCAGATAATAATAATAATAATAATAATAATAATAATAATAATAATAATAATAATAATAATAATAATAATAATAATAATAATGAAGACACACCACAGATGGACCAATGTAAATCGACAGTACCACCTCCCTGCATGCTGGGTCACAGAAAACTGAACTGTTTCCTGGTCTAGCTTTTGTTTTGTTGTTCCTCCAGGTGCCTACCACCCAAGGGTTGTGTTTGGGCATCTGAGATCTGCCCTTTCAGGGAGGGGTGCTGTGAAGATTCTGCACTAGAATTGTTGTGATGTCTTTTAGTGTTTGTCATATCCCATTTAGCTTGTCAGTCTTACCAGGTTAAGGTTGATCATCCTCAGCTGTTTCCATTTAGTTAATTACTCTCTGTATATAGGTGTCTGATTTTTAGTTCTTCAGTGGTGTGTCACTTTTTTTTGTTGGTTCCATATCTAAGTTTATTTATGAATTGTTTAAATTTCTGACAAAAAGCCAGGACTTCAGCATACAGAATATTGGGTCCTACACCCCCAGTTCAGTTCCTGACATCAGTGTTGTAAAGAAACAATGGACTGGCTTTCCATCCATCCATGTTCTTCCACTCATCTGGGACCGGGTAGCGGGGGAAAAAGTCTGAACAAAGGTGCCCAGACTTCCCTCTCCCCGGCCACTTCCTCCAGCCGCTATGGGGAGAACCCGAGGCATTCCCAAGCCAGCCGAGAGACATAGTCTCTCCAGCGTGTCCACTGGCGTGTCCACTGCCCAGAACACCTCCCCAGGGAGATATCCAGATGCCTAAGCCACCCCAACTGGCTCCTCTCGATGTGGAGGAGCAGTGGCTCTACTATGAGCTCCCTCTGGCTGACTGAGCTTTTCACCCTATAAGCGCCCAGCCACACTACAGAGGAAGCTCATTTCAGCTGCTTGTATTTGGTTAGTCAAGATTTTGGACTAGATTATCCTTTGTAAGAATCAATATTAACGGAAACAACAAACCTCCTTTCTTTTATAATTTGATGATTTTAAACAACTTTTTTTTAAAGGGGACACTTTGTAATTTCACTCAGTTAGGATTATTCCTTTTCAAAAATTAGAATTTGGACAAATCTCTGCTCCCCCAGCTTGGAGCTGTACTTATTCCATCTTTCCCTTGTGCATAACATGATAGTATTCCTGGACCTCTGGGTCAAGGCCCTGTCTGTTCTGTCTGTTATTTGCTGTGATTTGGCCTGAGCTGCCAGCTGATTACCACCTGTTGGTGAGTTGGATTAGATAGCAGGGGCACATGTTGGACAGACCTGGTAAGCTCAAACGTGTGGAGTTGGTCTGCAGGGAATGTCTGGAAGAGGAAGCTGTCAGACTAATTTTTACCTGCAGCCATTGGGAAAGCTTCAGTCCTACGAAACCAGAGGACAGTGAGTCTAAATGGGCCTTGTTCAGAACTGTAACAGGCAGCAGCCTGATTACTTTGCATGGTAAACTCTATGAACCAAGTGGGCATCTTTAGCAATGCAAAGATACATCTACTGGATGACTTTGATTTATAAAGCTCTTTTTGGTTCATTCATCTCTCTGTTTACATTTACATATGACCAAAAGTCAATACATCCTATAATTGTTTTTTACTTGTTGGAATGTCTCATGTCCAATTGTCTCTAAAACTAGTAAAAGTGCCTTCCTCTTTGCAGCTTCATGGATTAGTCATCAAACAGAACTTAATTTGTCACATTTAACATATTTTGCAATATAATCTATGGAAATACAGACCTTTACATGTGTTTTTAATAGTTGCTAGTATGTTCCTGTTTCTTGTATTGCACCTCTGTTTTTAATATCATTAAGGTGTCTCAATTTTTTACCACACCTTTGAAAATCAGATCTTGGTTTTAATCGCTTTTTAATTCAAATAAGGTTAGTAAAAATGTTAATTCTAAATAAAAAATGAAATAACTTTAATTTTTAAGATTTTCATGAAACAGTCAGTCATCCCATCATCATCCTGCATCAGAGACATCAAGACCTGGATGACAATTAATTGTCTCCTCCTAAACCCAAAACAAATGAGGTCATTATACTAGGTCCTAAATACCTGAGAGATGCTGTGTTTGATCAGATGCCTCCAATTCCACAATTAGAAATCTAGGGGTTTTATTTGACCAGGATTTATCATTTAAGGCTCATAAAACACAGGCTTGTAAAACTGCATTTTTTCACCTACGTAACATCTCTAGGATCAGAAATATATAATCTAAAAGTGATGCTGAAAAATTAATCCATGCATTTGTTACGTCTAGGCTGGATTACTGTAACTTTTTGCTACCAGCTGGCCCTAAAACGTCCTTAAACAGTCTCCAGCTTGTTCAGAATGCAGCAGCTAGATTGTTAGCAGGAACTAGCAGAAGAGGACACATCACTCCTGTGTTTGTTTCACTTCACTGGCTCCCAGTTGAATCTAGAATCAAGTTCAGAATCCTCCTGCTAACCTATAAGGCCAGAAATGGTACGACCTCATCCCATGCTAAAGACCTCATAGTGCCTTACCAACCAAACAGAACACTTTGCTCACAAAATGCAGGACTGCTTGTTGTTCCCAGAATTTCTAAAAGTACATTTGGAGGTAGAGCCTTTAGACACCAAGCCCCTGTCTTATGGAATAAGTTCTTAGCTCATGTAAGAGAGGCCGACACAGTTTCTACATTCAAAGATAGGCTTAAAACATTTCTCTTTGGAATGGGTTATTGCCAGGCTAGCTAGTAATCAGAGAATATTTAACTTATTGCTGCCCCTACCATAACTACTGTAATGAAGTTTGGGGGAATGGTTATAATTTTCATCACATTCGTTATACATATTTCTGCACGGATCTAAACAGAGAGAACATGGTTTTATAAACGGGGCCACAGCGGCCTATTCCCCCTGCTTAGATTAATACTATATGGTATTCATATTGATATGTTAAAATCATCAGGGGAGCGGGAGTAATTTCTTGATTTCAGTTGGCTTGTCTGTGCTCTTACTCTTGTACTTGGCTATGGACCTCATTTCTGGCTTGTCTCACGCCCCCCGCCGTCTATCTAGTCCCCTAGATTGTGAAACCCGTTGAGACAACTGTGTTGTAATATTGGGCTACATGCTGTAAATTAAACTGAATTGAATTGAATCATTCAGGTAAACTACGTTAGTTTCTTGGTGCAGTTAAAATCCAAAAAAGTAAACACTTTTCCAGGAAGACTTTTGTTTTGAGAAGATTTAGATCTTAAGCACAATCTAAATCTTACTGATATAGAAGTCTTCCTGGATAGGTGTTTTAGTTGTTAATTATTTCAAAGAAACACAGTTATCTGTCATTTAAATAAGCAAAAGTTGATCACATGACTTTGCTTGGAGGATGACTTTTGCTGAGATTTCTGCTCTGCATGTTCCAGCTGAGAAAAAAAAAATCCACTTCAAGAAAAATGGGACACAGAGCAGCCAACATACCTGAAAATAGAATTGGAGATCTGTTCTCACCCTTTCATGCTTAGCAAAGGTTTACATTAAGATCGGTTTCTTTCATTTTGGCAAATGGGGCCTGTCTTTGTGTCCCTCCCTTACAGATGGCCTGCATGGAACCTGAATGGCTCTGCAAAGGGACGTTGATTCAAATGAATTTCCATTACAGAAAAGTGGCTAGCTTGAATAAATCATAATAAAAAATGAAACTTGTGGCCTGTCATCACTCAAAGATCGGCTACCTAGGGACACTGCTGAAACCTCTCCCATCATATGCCCCAGTGAAGCAGAGGCAATGGGAATGAGCACGGAGAGGATCTTTGTGCCAGAGGGAAAAATTTAGATAGAGATTAAAATACAGTTCACTTTTTTAAAGACTTGTTCCTCCAGAGTGGAGAGTCTGCTGGCTGCAGCTAAGAGTATCCTGTTTTTAGGTGAGGCAAGTTTTCAAGCTGCTTTAAACTCTGTAGCCTTACCATCCCTTCAAAACTAGTGAGAGAAGTCATCCTCATTCTCACATAGAAAGAGTGACGCAAACTGGAAAGTTCAAAGGGCTTCTTCATGCTTAGCCACAATCTACACACTTGTCATCCCTTTTCTCCAAGCAGACAGTGTTGTATGCCAAACTGAAATAGTTATCTTGTATGGAAGAGAGGACTATCAGGCAGAGACACTGCTGGTCCCGTGGAGTACAATTGAAATTGTTGTTTGTCACCTCCTAGAGACAAAAAACACAACCAAATGCCACAATGCAACTTTTGCTTCTGTCAAATTAGTCCTGGAGGAATGAGTCAGTAAGAATTTTTGGGAAAAAAAAAAAAAACGCAAGGCCCAACTTTATCACATAATGTGTCCATTTTTGCCCCAGATAGCTAAGTGCATCCTCGAGACTGAGACAGCTCAGATCTGTCTGCAGTTTTGCACAGTTTGACGCTGTCAAGCCTCGTTGACATTGCATTCAAATCTCACTTGGCTGTCAGAGTTCTGTTTGATTGAGCCACAAACTTTCTACGAACTTTTGCTGATTTCAGGTTTTTTCAGCTGTGTAAATGCTTGAGTGTATTTTGGGTGCACTGATGCAGAGCTCATAGAAATGTGTGTTTTTGTTTGCAAAAATACCTTGTAGTGTAACTACTGTCATTTACATTTGTTTTGCTTTTCTATAGGTCATGAACAGTTTAAATGCCCACATTTCTCATCTAACCAACAGTTTTTTAACAGTTCCATCACTTCTACTGTAGGTATTCACACATCATAACTTAGATATTTATTTCAAGCAAAGAAATAGTCACGGCTGCTAGAAGATGGAGGAAAATCAGACATGTGCATTTTTTAAACAGTATTACTTAAACTAAGGCAAAAATATTTATTCTCTGATAATATTTCTTTTTGTTTAGAGTATTTTCTACATCCACAAGGTCCAGAGGTATTTAAAAGTATTTCAGATCTTTAAAACTTCATATTTTCGTGTGAATTTTAACTGTTGCTTGTATGATTTTATTTATTTTAAGAATTCTACAGTGTGTATGTATGGTTGTTTTATGAAAGTTTTAACATCCCACACCACATCACAAGCACATGCAGACTTCACCAGCACTCCATATTTATTTTCTTACATTAGAGCCAGATGCTGTCAGAAAACGGATTAAAGAAAACAGCTCAAAGAAACAAAATGGTCACAGAAAACAAGCTCTTTTACTTTTTGACCTTGTTGACAATCAATCCCTGAGCTCCAGCTGCAATGCAATATTTTGAACAATATTTTAAAAAGTACACCAATGATCACACCTACATTCACTTTAGTTGCTCCACAGTTTCAAGCTAAACATTTATGGAAGTTCATTTAAAACACCATGACGGAGATGCTGGAAAAAGCAAAATAAATAAATCCCATTCGAAACAGGATGAGGTGCAGCAGGTGTCGCTCTGTGAGTTTTTACATCAATCTTTAACAGTCACAAACTTTATTTCTCTTGGACATGGCATTGCTTTAGCTTGGTGGTGTCACATGCTGGCATCAGTATCTCCTGCATCATGGAGCTTCACGAACTCACTTGTGGCATAGTTTGAACTAAAAATAAAAGTCAAAAATATTTCAACATCCTTGAAAATGTATTCCACTAATACCGCATAAGCTAAAGTAAACACAAACAAAAAAAGTCAGAGAAAAACTGTAATTATTGTGTTGTTATACCAATGTATTCCTACTTTTAATACAGCAAGTACTATTACTTAGAATGTGTCCTGTTTTATTGCCAGTTAATTTTACATGTCTATTTGAGTGAATGTTTGAATGACTTGTTTTTACCAGTATTTGACTAGTATTATTTTGAAGTACTCCAACAGGAGGAATGTTTTTGCCACTCCCTGCCAGTCCCTGCCTCTGAACATAAGTCACACAAAGTTTGCAACTTTTCTTTCTCCACGTTCTTGTTAAACAAAATAAATTATCTGTACTTATGATAAATTCAATTTAATTTGCTTAAAAGTATATCAATTTATAGTTGAGTGCATAAAAACTTTAGTGCAAGGGACGTTTGCATAAAATGATACTCAGCTTTTTACTGACATTGAAAACCACTGATAAACTTCTAAAAAGTTGAATTGGTTCAGAGCAACAAAAAAAAGCAACAGACATCTGAACCTGATGCACCTCTGTGACTCTTGATGTTAAAAAAAAGAAAAGAGAGCAAAGCAGAAACTCTTTCTTGCATTGAAATCTTTCAGTTTTCCTGACCTATCACTCAATTTCCCTCTAACATCACTGTTATAGTTGTGCAAGTGTGTGGGGTGGACAAAACCATTTTTTGTGCTGATGTGCAGCTTGGTAAATCCTGTCACCACCTGGTAAAATGTATAATCCAAAACAGCATGATCAAGTTTATCTAAGTATTTTAATTGAGTTTATGCATCTGTTTTTTGTTAAGCCTGCCTGACAAAGCCTATATTTTATGTTTAAGATGTATTTCATATGTTGATATGGATTTTTCATGATTAATTTAAATTAAAAGCAGCATTTTAATTACTTTGACAACTTGAGGGGAAGGTATTAATTGAGTTAAATTTATAGACCAAAAAATTGTAATTTATTTTGCTTTTAAACACTATATGTTTTGCTTGAGAATCACTAAGTCTTAGAAAAGCTTGCTTTTAAATTAATGTGAATTTTTAAGATAAAATTACAAAACAAATAAAACCAAAGTTGTGACAGATTCAAGGTATTAGACTGCTGACTTGAGTTTCCAGTGTGTTACAGTGTGTTACCCTGCTGCAGAAGGTGCAGCAGAGTTCAGTCTGGGCCAACAGGTAATTGAGAGCTCCAAAATATTATTCTTTTTTTTTTTATTAATATTATTCAACATCTTAAAAGACCTGTGGGAAACACACCAAGTCCTTCTGTTTCAGCAGCAGCTGCAATCCAAAATAAGCCTCTTTAATACCAGCCTCTTCAAACACAGTGCCTGCATGAGTCAAAGGTTAATGAAAGGGCACCTGGTTGGGAGGATGAAGACATAGCACCTATAAGGGATTAGCCTTGTTCTCCTATCAAAGGGATCCCCAGCGAGTAAGGCTCAATTTGGATTTTGTGTGGAAATCTGTCTCGGTTGCACAGACAAAGGTCCAAAAGCAACTGAGCTTGGATTCTCATCTTCCTTCACATCCTTTACTTCTGTGCATACTAACATTGTGAAAAGTCTCGAGTTATGGTTGAAACTGAGTTTTATGCATAAACTTTTGATCCTAGAGAAAAAAGCTGTGGTGTTTGGGGGCTTTTTTCCTTGAGAATTCAATTTTGAATAAACCAAATTGCGATCATTTGAGCAAACAAACTAATGAATGCAAATAAGTCAAGGTTGAGGCGATGTTCAAAAGTGGAATAACTATCAGTCGCTATTACATAATTATTAGTTGAAATAATATGCAGATAAATACAGAAACTATAAAAAATATTTTTCCCCACGTCTCATCTTTACGTATCAAATACTCTTAAATTATCCATAGGTTAGTTGTGATACTAAACAAATATGATTTGGAGGTAAAACAACAAGTAAGACCCTTTTTAATAATTTACATAATATTTGCTTGACAATAAGTGTTACTGTTGAATATTATTTAACATTTTTAAACATTTGGACAGGATTTATGGTCATGATGCAGTTTGTATTTGCAATGAAAAATATCTTGCCATTAAAAAATAAAAAAGATGTACATGATGGTCCCAAACATTTATAGACACTAAGATTCACACACAGAAATGAATCTCTATTGTTGAGCACCTGTAGCTTTTGGGACTTTAATGTGAGTATTTTTTTTTGTAAGGATATTTAAACAAATTTTATTATTTCACTTTTGCAAAAAAAAAAAAAAAGAAAACGTTTATGTCACAGTTGGAAGCAAATGCTAAGTTTTAGGTTTGAATTTTTAGGGTAATTTGGACAAGAAGAGGAACTTGCTATGTATCAGAATCATCATTTGTGTTCATGTCAAATTTGTGGCTGCCTAATAAATAACAAAAAATCATTTACTAAGTATTAATATAGACTTTGGCTTGACTAAGTAGTAGTTTACCATAATAACCTGTTAGTGTTTGTACATGTTCAAAAAAAGGCATAGCAATTGAAAGATATTAGATAAATAAATGTGTATCTAAAAGGTTTTACCGTATTTTATAAAGAATAGAACAAATACAAACCTTAGCTCTCTGTTGACACTACTTCATGATTACATAAATGAAGCAAACAGCATGCCTAAAAGTAATCATATTTTTGAAAATCCATTCAAGTTTTGTCATTAAAAGCTGAGCTTTTTTCTTTTTCAGAAACCCTATCACTAAGCAACAGATTGGAAAAGCTTCATGTGATATAGTGGTCTCACAGAGACGGCCTATGAAGTCCCTAAATGATGCTGCTGTTGTGATGGCCAATCCATTTTTAACATAAATGTTCCTAAAAGTCGCTATATGCACACACAACTAAAATGTTCCTTTTGGTCATGTACGTTAAGCTAGGATAAAGTCCCTGCTATCAGTCAATATTTAAAGAAAAAATAAAACAGTGTAAGTTTAATATGAACTGATCTAATATTTACTCAAGTCCGCCCTGCTCAGGATGACAAAGATCCTGGATCCTAGGTACAGTACTTAGAATAGATGCTTGGTCTTGGATCCAAACTGTAGTGACTCACAATATCACACATTTGGGACTTCCTTTCAGGAATTATGAGAATTAAAGCTACAAGTAGCATTTAGCGGGCCCGAGCACGGGCGACCGCCTGGCACGGGTGACCGCCCCGCGAGTAAAGCCCCGATCGAACCGTTCTCGTCGTTCTATCTTGTCCATTCTGGAGCTCAAAGCTACTGTTAACATGACAGCAGCCTGTGGGGGGTGGGGGGGACTGTAATCTGTTGCCTTTAGGGACAAAGACATTTGCATATAGCATGAAAGAAATTCTTAAACCTAAGCCTTCTTTAGACCTGCTCATTTTCTCGTCAAGGAGAAGAAGGTTTTTATCAGATTGAGAAACAAGCAATGATGATAACTGCTATCACTGACCCTAAGGATGAGAACAATTGAACTCTTCTAATTTCCACTACAATGTCTAGATGAGTGTCAGCTATGTCTGATAACTTGGCCAATTAGCTGGACCGGGATCTTGCAAGGTGCAGGTGGTTTAACGTCCAGTGTGATGAGTCTGTGGACGGCAACAGTACAGCATAGCTTTTCGTTTCCACAAGAGAAGAACTCTTGACACATCTGCCCTAACAGACAACTACAAGAGGAGTTGAAATGTATAACATGGTGAAGGAGTTTTTGTGCAGAAAAAGGTACCATTAGAAAAGCTGGTAGCAGTGACTGCAGACGGGGCTACTGCTATGATCAACAGACAAACAGGTTTCATCACTCCCTGTAAAGCTGACCAAAAGGTTGGAGAGTGAAAACAATATTAGATATTGGAAAAGTTACTTCTGAAGTTTTATAATACCAATTTGCATATACTCCAGACTGTTATGAAGACTTATTGTTACTGTTTTGAAAAACTTTCCTGTGTATTTCATTGCTGTCATTGAAGAACCTGCTGAGATCATTTAATTTGTTTACTGACAGAATTAAAAGCAGTAAGACAAAGTGGGGATATTGTTTACCAAAGAAATAACAAGTTGACCAACCACCCTTATACCAGGACACCAAAACCTTGATATATACAACTATGAGTGAGATATGGACTTTACATCATGGAATCAAATACTTTCCTTAGACAAGTTGAATACGGCTATCTGTTATACAAGATAGCACAGTATGATGAACTAGAACTGTCAGCATCTCACACCAATGATAAAGATCTGAAAGATGTTGATATTGATCCTGAAATAAATGTTTTTCTATAGTGATAATACTATAAAGAGAATCAATTTAATATTGTAAACATAAAGTTCTCCATAATCCATTTCAATAGAACCTTGTATGCCAATTTCTATACAATCAAGGGCTACGTAAAACAGTTTTCACAAAGGTTCAGTATAATTACAGTCTCAGACACATGGTTAAAATGAATGGTGATAGAAGAAAATTGCACTGTTTGCACAATTTATTTCTATTTATTGTTCTAACAATTTTCATTTTTTATTTTGCTTACTGTTGTTCCATTTTCGTGACACTGCTCTGTTAGTCAAAAATGTGAAATAAATACTCCTTGAATCCCTTGAATTGAAGGGGTCAGCATTGTTCTGCTAATTAACCTGACCCCTTAGCTGCGTGTGTGTGTGTGGGGGGGGTGACATTTGACACCCTTGTAACAGCTGTGCTGCTGTGAATGTCTGCTGCTTATTTTCCTCAAGACAGGCTGTTTAAAACAAGTGGAATGAAATAAATCCTTACACTTCAGCAGTTCATTGTATGATTGTGAAAATATTCGGGGAACATTTGGACATGTATGTCTGTGAAATTTGGTGTTGATAGTTAAAAAATAAGTTATGAAATACATATGTGCCCTATGAAATAACTAGGTGGCGCTATGGAGCTTGTCCAAGATTGTCATATCCATGGGTTCAGAATGGAAGCTTAATCAAATCTATTTAATTTCAGTGAGGTCGGACAAGAAATGTGCACTTGAGAGCAACTTTTGTGTGCATGGCGAGACGCTCAACTTTGCCGCTCCGTCACGACCACACCCCTGCATTGAAAGTTATAGTTTTTTATCAGAGTAAACTTCAATGGCTTTTCAACAGGTGGACATCATTTTGAGGTGTGTCGGCTCATCCTACTTCGAGCAGTGATGCTCCAAGTCCAACATGTCATTTACTGTTGCCAGCAGGTGGCGCTACACCTGTTCAAGATTCTTTCACTGTCGATGTGCTCAGAGTCAGACTACAATCATGCACATATATTTTAAATCAGATTGGATTATGCATCGCTGAGTAATGGCCATTTTCCTTTTCATGGCGTGTTTTCGAAACGTCCTCCAATTTTGACGCGCCGCCACGGTCATACACAAACGTAAAAATGTAAACGCTTCACAATTTAACATCGGACATGGGTCTAGTTTACAACACCAAAGTTTGGAGTCATTACTCCAAAATCTCTAGGAGGAGTTCGTTCTAGAACGAGGCCTGCAAATGACCAAAATACGGCATAAATGACATATTGACATCAATATAGCAGACTTCCTGTACGAGTGACAGCTTGGTACCAAGAGACTTTTTTGTAGGTTTCCATCTGATGAACATGCCCTGTTAAAATCAAGCCTGTACATTAAAGAACATGGCGGGGCTCGCAAAAACAAACATTGTAGGTGGCGCTATCGAGCCGTTTTTGTGCACCCATGCGGGTGCTGTGTATCTAAGGTGGAGATATTTAAGAGGCACCTTATTCTGAAATCTTAGCTTCCAGAGTCAAACGGCTGATTTTTTATGAATTTTTAATTATCTGACTGCAATGCAATCAACCACTTCCTGTTTGGCGGTGGCTTGTGCAGGCACCGTCAGGTTTACACCCATGAAACTTTAGATCATGAGAGAAGACCCTTCTGAGTATCTCCAGTTTTAATTTCATGAACGTTGGACAAAGCACAGAGAAAATACAGGGCGGAATGCGACAAAAAACGTTTTTTTAAATAACTAGGTGGCGCTATGGAGCTCGTCCAAGATTGTCATATCCATGGGTTCAGAATGGAAGCTTCATCATATCCATTGAATTTCAGTGAGATTGGACAAGGAATGTGCACGTGAGAGCAACTTTTGTGTGCATGGCGAGACGCCCAACTTTGCCGCTCTGTCACGACCACACCCCTGCGTTGAAAGTTATGGTTTTTTGTCGAAATAAACTTCAATGGCTTTTCAACAGGTGGACGTCATTTTCAGGTGTGTCGGCTCATCCTACTTGGAGCAGTGATGCTCCAAGTCAAACATGTCATTTCCTGTTGCCAGCAGGTGGCGCTACACTTTTTTCAGATTCTTTCACTGCAGATGTGTTCAGAGTCAGACTACAATCATGCACATCAATTTTGAATCAGATTGGATTATGCATCGCTGAGTAATGGCCATTTTCCTTTTCATGGCGTGTTTTCGAAACGTCCTCCAATTTTGACGCGCCGCCACGGTCATACACAAACGTAAAAATGTAAACGCTTCACAATTTAACATCGGACATGGGTCTAGTTTACAAAACCAAAGTTTGGAGTCATTACTCATAAATCTCTAGGAGGAGTTCGTTCTAGAACGAGGCCTGCAAATGACCAAAATGGAGCAAAAATGACATATTGACATCAATATAGCAGACTTCCTGTGCGACTGACAGGTGGGGCCTAATATACTTTTTTGTAGGTTTCCATCAGATGAACATGCCCTGAAAAAATCAAACTTGTACGTTGAAGCATATGCGGGGCGTCGGGACAAAAGTCATTGTAGGTGGCGCTGTCGAGCCGTCTTTGTGCACCCATGCCAATCTCCTATAAAATACGAAATTTTTCGCGACTCCTGATATGTGTGCCAAATTTGGTGAGTTTTGGGGTATGTTAAAGGCCTCAAAATGGCCACTTTTCCGGTAGAATAATAATAATAATTAAAGCTACAAGTAGCATTTAGCGGGCCCGAGCACAGGCGACCGCCTGGCACGGGCGAAGCCCCAAAGCAAAGCCCCGCTCGAGCCATGCTCGTCGTTCTTTCTTGTCCATTCTGGAGCTCCAAGCTACTGTTAACATGACAGCAGCCTGTGGGGAGGGGGGGGGACTGTAATCTGTTGCCTTTAGGGACAAAGACATTTGCATATAGCATGAAAGAAATTCTTAAACCTAAGCCTTGTTTAGACCTGCTCATTTTCTCATCAAGGAGAAGAAGGTTTTTATCAGATTGAGAAACAAGCAATGATGATAAGTGCTATCACTGTCCCTAAGGATGAGAACAATTGAACTCTTCTAATTTCCACTACAATGTCTAGATGAGTGTCAGCTATGTCTGATAACTTGGCCAATTAGCTGGACCGGGATCTTGCAAGGTGCAGGTGGTTTAACGTCCAGTGTGTTGAGTCTGTGGACGGCAACAGTACAGCATAGCTTTTCGTTTCCACAAGAGAAGAACTCTTGACACATCTGCCCTAACAGACAACTACAAGAGGAGTTGAAATGTATAACATGGTGAAGGAGTGTTTGTGCAGAAAAAGGTACCATTAGAAAAGCTGGTAGCAGTGACTGCAGACGGGGCTCCTGCTATGATCAATAGACAAACAGGTTTCATCACTCACTGTAAAGCTGACCAAAAGGTTGGAGAGTGAAAACAATATTAGATATTGGAAAAGTTACTTCTGAAGTTTTATAATACCAATTTGCATATACTCCAGACTGTTATGAAGACTTATTGTTAATGTTTTGAAAAACTTTCCTGTGTATTTCATTGCTGTCATTAAAGGACCTGCTGAGATCATTTAATTTGTTTACTGACAGAATTAAAAGCAGTAAGACAAAGTGGGGATATTGTTTACCAAAGGAATAACAAGTTGACCAACCACCCTTATACCAGGACACCAAAACCTTGATATATACAACTATGAGTGAGATATGGACTTTACATCACGGAATCAAATACTTTCCTTAGACAAGTTGAATGCGGCTATCTGTTAGACAAGATAGCACAGTATGATGAACTAGAACTGTCAGCATCTCACACCAATGATAAAGATCTGAAAGATGTTGATATTGATCCTGAAGTAAATGTTTTTCTATAGTGATAATACTATAAAGAGAATCAATTTAATATTGTAAACTTAAGTTCTCCATAATCCATTTCAATAGAACCTTGTATGCCAATTTCTATACAATCAAGGGCTACGTAAAACAGTTTTCACAAAGGTTCAGTATAATTACAGTCTCAGACACATGGTTAAAATGAATGGTGATAGAAGAAAATTGCACTGTTTGCACAATTTACTTCTATTTATTGTTCTAACAATTTTCATTTTTTATTTCGCTTACTGTTGTTCCATTTTCATGACACTGCTCTGTTAGTTTAAAATGTGAAATAAATACTCCTTGAATCCCTTGAATTGAATGGGTCAGCATTGTTCTGCTAATTAACCTGACCCCTTAGCTGCGTGTGTGTGTGTGGGGGGGGGGTGACATTTGACACCCTGGTAACAGCTGTGCTGCTGTGAATGTCTGCTGCTTATTTTCCTCAAGACAGGCTGTTTAAAACAAGTGGAATGAAATAAATCCTTACACTTCAGCAGTTCATTGTATGATTGTGAAAATATTCAGGGAACATTTGGACATGTATGTCTGTGAAATTTGGTGTTGATAGTTAAAAAATAAGTTATGAAATACATATGTGCCCTATGAAATAACTAGGTGGCGCTATGGAGCTTGTCCAAGATTGTCATATCCATGGGTTCAGAATGGAAGCTTAATCAAATCTATTTAATTTCAGTGAGGTCGGACAAGGAATGTGCACTTGAGAGCAACTTTTGTGAGCATGGCGAGACGCTCAACTTTGCCGCTCCGTCACGACCACACCCCCGCATCGAAAGTTATAGTTTTTTATCAGAGTAAACTTCAATGGCTTTTCAACAGGTGGACATCATTTTGAGGTGTGTCGGCTCATCCTACTCTGAGCAGTGATGCTCCAAGTCCAACATGTCATTTACTGTTGCCAGCAGGTGGCGCTACACCTGTTCCAGATTCTTTCACTGTAGATGTGTTCAGAGTCAGACTACAATCATGCACATCAATTTTGGATCAGATTGGATTATGCATGGCTGAATAATGGCCATTTATCTTTTCATGGCGTGTTTTCGAAATGACCTTCAATTTCGACGCGCCGCCACGGTCACAAACATCCGTAAAAACTTAAATGCTTCACAATTTGACATCGGACATGGGTCTAGTTTACAAAACCAAAGTTTGGAGTCATTACTCCAAAATCTCTAGGAGGAGTTCGTTCTAGAACGAGGCCTGCAAATGACCAAAATACGGCATAAATGACATATTGACATCAATATAGCAGACTTCCTGTACGAGTGACAGCTTGGTACCAAGAGACTTTTTTGTAGGTTTCCATCTGATGAACATGCCCTGTTAAAATCAAGCTTGTACATTAAAGAACATGGCGGGGCTAGCAAAAACAAACATTGTAGGTGGCGCTATCGAGCCGTTTTTGTGCACCCATGCGGGTGCTGTGTATCTAAGGTGGAAATATTTAAGAGGCACCTTATTCTGAAATCTTAGCTTCCAGAGTCAAACGGCTGATTTTTTATGAATTTTTAATTATCTGACTGCAATGCAATCAACCACTTCCTGTTTGGCGGTGGCTTGTGCAGGCACCGTCAGGTTTACACCCATGAAACTTTAGATCATGAGAGAAGACCCTTCTGAGTATCTCCAGTTTTAATTTCATGAACGTTGGACAAAGCACAGAGAAAATACAGGGCGGAATGCGACAAAAAACGTTTTTTTAAATAACTAGGTGGCGCTATGGAGCTCGTCCAAGATTGTCATATCCATGGGTTCAGAATGGAAGCTTCATCATATCCATTGAATTTCAGTGAGATTGGACAAGGAATGTGCACGTGAGAGCAACTTTTGTGTGCATGGCGAGATGCCCAACTTTGCCGCTCTGTCACGACCACACCCCTGCGTTGAAAGTTATGGTTTTTTATCGGAGTAAACTTCAATGGCTTTTCAACAGGTGGACGTCATTTTCAGCTGTGTCGGCTCATCCTACTTGGAGCAGTGATGCTCCAAGTCAAACATGTCATTTCCTGTTGCCAGCAGGTGGCGCTACACTTTTTCCAGATTCTTTCACTGCAGATGTGTTCAGAGTCAGACTACAATCATGCACATCAATTTTGAATCAGATTGGATTATGCATCGCTGAGTAATGGCCATTTTTCTTTTCATGGCGTGTTTTCGAAACGACCTCCAATTTTGACGCGCCGCCACGGTCATACACAAACGTAAAAATGTAAACGCTTCACAATTTAACATCGGACATGGGTCTAGTTTACAAAACCAAAGTTTGGAGTCATTACTCCAAAATCTCTAGGAGGAGTTCGTTCTAGAACGAGGCCTGCAAATGACCAAAGTAGAGCAAAAATGACATATTGACATCAATATAGCAGACTTCCTGTGCGACTGACAGCTTGGTACCAAGAGACTTTTTTGTAGGTTTCCATCAGATGAACATGCCCTGAAAAAATCAAACTTGTACGTTGAAGCATATGCGGGGCGTCGGGACAAAAGTCATTGTAGGTGGCGCTGTTGAGCCGTTTTTGTGCACCCATGCCAATCTCCTATAAAATACGAAATTTTTCGCGACTCCTGATGTGTGTGCCAAATTTGGTGAGTTTTGGGGTATGTTAAAGGCCTCAAAATGGCCACTTTTCCGGTAGAATAATAATAATAATAATAATTAAAGCTACAAGTAGCATTTAGCGGGCCCGAGCACGGGCGACCGCCTGGCACGGGCGACCGCCCCGCGAGCCACGCCCTGTTCGAACCGTTTGGCATAGTTATTTCTTCTCCATTCTGGAGCTGCAAGCTACATTTAACATGACAGCAGCATGTCGGTGGAGGGGGGGTGGGTGGGTGGGGGTTGTAATCTGTTGGCTTTAAGGACTGAGATGTTTGCATATAGCATGAAAAAAAATCTTCAACCAAAGCCTCGTTTAGACCTGCTCATTTTCTCATCAAAAAGAAGGCATTTTCAAATTAAGAAGCTGTCAATCAAGCAATCATAATAATTACTAACACTGTACCTTAGGATGAGAAAAATGGAACTGACCTAATCTCCACTACAATGTCTAGACAAGAGTCAGCTATGTCTGATAACTTGGCCGATTAGCTGGACCGGGATATTGCAAAGTGCAGGTAGTCTAGCATCCGGTGTGATGAGTCTGTGGAAAGCAGCAGTACAGCGCAGCTGTTGGTTTATATTAACATCAAGAGATAAACTCTTGACACAACTGCCCTAACAGACAACTAAAAGAGAAGATGAAATGTATAACATGGTGAAGGAGTTTTTGTGCAGAAAAAGGTACCATTAGAAAAGCTGGTAGCAGTGACTGCAGACGGGGCTCCTGCTATGATCAATAGACAAACAGGTTTCATCACTCACTGTAAAGCTGACCCAGACTTTCCAAAATGTCTGCATTACTGCTGCTTCATTCACCAGCAGGCCTTATGTGCAGAAGTGATTGGCTCTGGACACATAATGACTCCTATTGTGAAAATCATAGACAACCTCAGCTGCATGCGCCTGTAACCAATGCCTTCAGTGTGTTTTGCAAAATAAGGTTGCGTAGGTCTTTGGACAGCTCTTTGCTTTTACCCATCATGCAATGCTTCTTGTCTAACACCTTGCTGGTGAGAAACCTTTTTAAAAGGCATCAGGACTATACCAGCTGATATTACTTTGCACCAATAGGGGGCAGGTTACCTTCTGAATACTGACAAACTCCAGCTGCTTTCTTGGCTTGCCAGACCTTTTTACCCCTCCTTTTCTTCATGTGTTCAATACTTATTCCCTGTGCCATTTCACTTTATTACACATAACTTCATTTATGGACATAAATGTTTGGATTTCTTTCTATGTGTGCATTACTTGGGTTGATGCCGATATCCGGTGAAAATTTCATGTCAATAGCTCGATTAGAAATATGTTTTTTGAGAGAAATGTTGACGTCTTCAATACTTTTTTTCCCCGCTGTAAAATCATTGTTTTTATATTTAGAGCTCTAAGCAACCAAACAGTTGTTTGAATCGGTGATTTATTTTAAAAAGCTGCTGAAAAAAATGATCTTTTTCAAAATGTTGATTTCTAATTTGTGTTTTACATTTTGTGTTCCATTTTTTGTGCTTTAAATGGGAAGCATTTGTTATTTGTTTGGTGTTTTTAAGGTGCTACAAATATACACATCATTTTAAAGAGACATTTGTTATCAGTTGTGTTTCTTGATTTGTAGTTTAATATCATTGGATGTATAAAAAGGAAAAGAAGTTGCAGCATTGATTATAAAAAAAGGATGTAAGATATATTTATCATCCTATGTCACATCTGTAGGAGTGTACTGAGGTTGGTTTTTATTGTTTGTAAAAAAAAAGATACAATTTAAAGTTAATTGCATTTTGCATAATGATTATTGCATTCATAAATAATGGTTAAGATCTGCCTCTGTAGGATATAGATTAGTTTCAGCACAGCCACAATTTCTGTGGGATATTTTGGATACAAGGGTGATTTTGAAAAGTATGAGGGCATTGCTCCTGTATGTCTGATGACCCATCGTCAGTGTCCAAAGACACTTGCAATGCATTGTTAAATGTTCTGCAATGCAGAGAAGTTGCTGACGCTTCTTTTGTTAAAGTTGTACTGGCAATTGTTAGAATTCCACTTTGGATGTTCTCTACCTGCTGCCGTGTGGTGTTGGGGGGTTCTGGCTGCCGCGGCTGTTGCAGCGGGGGCCTTGGTGTGGGGATGGCTGGTCACTCTCCCTCCTTTTCACATTCCACCACCCATTTTAGAAGAACATAAACACTCACCTGAGCACAGGTGCTAGCTCACCTTTGCACTAATAGTTTGTGTGAATGAATGAAATATTTCACACTAGTTGGTTTGAAGTCACAAGTGTGGATGTGTGAACACTATCTGTATTCCGTACATGTTGACTTGTGGACATTTTTGCAGCTAACAGGTGTGTTTTTACATTTGAGTGTGTGTGTTTCACATTTTGTGTTCCATTTTTTTGTGCTTTTATTGGGAGGATTTGTTATTTGTTTGGTGTTTAAAGGTGCTATATATATATATATATATATATATATATATATATATATATATATATATATATATATATATATATATATATATATATACACATCATTTTTTAGAGAAATTTGTTATCAGTTGTACTTTTTGTTGCTGTTGTAGTTCAATTTTATTGGATTTATAGAAAGGAAATAAGTTGCAGCATTGATTAAAAAAGGATAAAAGAGACATTTACTGTCTTATGTTACATCTGTAGAACTGGGGCCTGTTTCAGAAAGGAGGTTCAACCAACTCTGAGGTTGAACTTGAACTCTGAGTTGGTCTACCGAGAGATTAACAACTCTGAGTTTTCTGTTTCAGAGAAGCTGATCGGAGTTAGGTTAATCAACTCTGAGTGGACTGAATCGGAGTTGAGCGTGCGCTCCGCGACCATAAGAAGCCATTATCAATGGAGCGCAGATATTACGAGTCCCCATGACAACCGTGGAAACAAAGAGGTCTGCATATTTTTCTCCAGCTGAACTTGACGTGCTGCTGCAGAGTTACAGTGAATATGAGCACATATTCCAGAAGAAAAGCAACACCGCTGCATCTGCAAAACAGAGACAGTTAGCGTGGGAAAACATAGCTGCTCACGTTAATGCATAAGTTTGCATTTAAATCATTGTTATAAAATATTGGCTGTAATAACTTTTTAAATAGCGTAAGGTGTGAAATTAAAAAATGGCGATATTTCGGTGTCCTTTTGAAGTGTTATTCCTGGTGTAAATGCATGAAATGCTGCATAATGTACAGAACCAATCTGGGGTAAAAATGCATTTAACGTCGGTAATGTTTAGAGGACTTTTTGTTAACCTTCCCCTCTTGCAAACGTTGGTCAGTTTAATATTAATACATGCAACTGTGTTTTTAAAAGTGAACTTTTGTCTACTGTTGAACCTTTCGCTGCGCGAAGACTTCTCCTTTCTTTCTTTTCTCTCGTCTTTCCGACCGTGGTCAGAAGCGCAGGGGAGATTTCCTTCAGGGCCGAAAGAAATTCTCCTTCGGGGTTCACTTCCCGTTCAAAACCCTCAACCTCCAGAGCGGATTAAGAATGACTCCAAAACAGTTATTCTGGGAATGACACCTTCTCTGTATTTAACTAAGTGCTCCGTCCTCCGAACACACAATATATACCACGCACACACCTCCGCTCCGTGCTCACCCCCCCCCCCCCATCTGCACCTGCACTCGCCCCTCCCCTTGTCTCTCGTGGATCGCACCCCGCTCAGCACAAACACACTGCAACACTACCCTTGTATTGATCATGTGGTATAGGTGTATATGGGATTAAGAAAGTAAGCAGTACTAGCAAATTGTGTTTCCAAAAAGTAATTGTTACATTAATCTGATTCAATGTCCCTGATTTCATTTTCATGTAGATGCAATCCTGCAGGAATTAAAAGAACATGGCAGCTGCTAAAAATGAAGTATAAAACATAATTCAATCAGGTCAAATTTGAGCATGTCATGGATGTAGGCTTTGTTGACAATATTTGACATATGAAACATCTACATAGCAATACATATCTAATGTTGTTTTCATTGTATATATGTAATTGACTGCAACGAAAAACGGTAACGCTCAAACAAAAACGTGTGGGGAAATGACAAAAAATCGAGTCTTCTCAAAATCCTCGTACGAGGTAAATATAATTCTCTATGAATTAATGCAGCCTCCTCGTCTATTGGGTCCTCCAAAAAAGGACAAGTCATTCTTGTCACTTAGCTTGTCTCTGTGTGACTGGAATGTGGGCAATGAAGGTTGAAGCGAAAAATACCGCTTCGTCTTTAAAAAGGGGAGGGGACCGGCAGAAACTTTGAGTTTGGAGAATAAAACCTGCTCCCGACCAGGTTAGGTTCACAGCATAAGTAACCATGGACACTGACTCCGAGTAAACGGGTTTGACTTACTCTGCTTTCTCTGGTTTAACAAACCTCCCATTCTGAAACGGAAAACCCAGAGTTTCCCTGATTTCAGGGTTAACTCACTCAGAGTTTACACTTAACCTCCTTTCTGAAACAGGCCCCTGTACTGAGAGTTGTGTTTTGTTTTGGAGCACATTCATGTTTTGTTTGTAAAAAAAAAAAAAAAAAGATAAAATATTGAGTTAATTGCATTTTAGATGACTAAAAAAGCAATGATTAGTAGTAAAAATGTATAAAAGACATGCAAAACAAATGAAAAAGCAGTCTTTCAGTGTGGCTAAACTCTTGTCATCTTGACAGTCCTGGGTAATTAGCATATGAACAGGCAGCGGGGGGGAGGGGGGGAGTGAAATTTGACTCCTGCTGCAGAGCAGACTGAGGAAACGGCTGGAGCATGTAAGAGGAAAATACATCTTACAGATGACCAGTTTATTTTATATCTGTAAAAAATATCCAGCGACCACTCAGACATGTTCAGGTTTATGCCTGTAAAACCTGGTGTGGATAGTTGAAACATAAGTTATAATAAAACACACTTGTTTGGAGTCCAGACGGAAAAAGCACAGATTTTGTGATGTAAAATATTTATAATAAATACATCTGTTTCACCTAGAAGTCTGAAAGAAATATGGAAGGCAGCAAACACAGATCCCTACCGTTTTCTATTTTTTTGTGTTGATATTTGAAGGATAAGTTATGAAAAAAAATAGGTGTTTGCAGTTTTGCCTAAAAAGACGTTTTCGGACCTTTTTGGATCTACGGCTCTCTCAGACGTCACCTGTAACTTCAATTATTCTGAATTTTTTTAGGAAGCAGTAGCACATAAATGCCTATGAAAGTGGAATTGTTGGTACTGATAACCCAAACAGAAGTTATTATAATAATAGTTGTTTAGTCCAAAATTTAATTAAAAAAATCCAGTGATGAAGTTTCTCGTAGACTCTATAGTGTTACATATCAAAGCTAGAAATTATTAAAGGCATCTTATTCTGAAATCTCAGCTTCCTGAGACAAACGGCTGATTTCTAATAAATTTCTATTATTTGGGTGCACATAATCGACCACTTCCTGTTACGCAGGCACCGTCAGATGTACACCCATGAAACTTTACATGATGAGAGAGGACCCTTCTGAGTATCTCCAGTTTTCATTTCATGCACATCGGACAAAGCACAGGGAAAATACAGGGCAGAACGTGCCCTATGCAATAACTAGGTGGCGCTATAGAGCTCGTCCAAGATTGTCATATCCATGGGTTCAGAATGGAAGCTTCATCATATCCATTGAATTTCAGTGAGATTGGACAAGGAATGTGCACGTGAGAGCAACTTTTGTGTGCATGGCGAGACGCCCAACTTTGCCGCTCTGTCACGACCACACCCCTGATTAGAAAGTTATGGTTTTTTGTCAGAGTAAACTTTAATGGCTTTTTAACAGGTGGACGTCATTTTCAGGTGTGTCGGCTCATCCTACTTGGAGCAGTGATGCTCCAAGTCAAACATGTCATTTCCTGTTGCCAGCAGGTGGCGCTACACTTTTTCCAGATTCTTTCACTGCAGATGTGTTCAGAGTCAGACTACAATCATGCACATCAATTTTGGATCAGATTGAATTATGCATGACTGAGTAATGGCCATTTTTCTTTTCATGGCGTGTTTTCGAAATGACCTCGAATTTTGAAGCGTCACCACGGTCACAAAAATAAAGAAAGACAAAAAAGCTTTGCAATTTAACATCGGACATGGGTCTAGTTTACAAAACCAAAGTTTGGAGTCATTATTCATAAATCTCTAGGAGGAGTTCGTTCTAGTACGAGGCCTGCAAATGACCAAAAATGACATATTGTCATCAATATATCAGACTTCCTGTGCGACTGACAGCTTGGTACCAGAGACTTTTTTATGGGTTTCCATCTGATGAACATGCCCTGAAAAAATCAAGCTTGTACGTTAAAGCATGTGGCGGGGCTCGCGAAAACAAATTTTGTAGGTGGCGCTATCGAGCCATTTTTGTGCACCCATGCCTGTCTCCCATAAAATACGAAATTTTTCGCGACTCCTGATGTGTGTGCCAAATTTGGTGAGTTTTGGGGTATGTTAAAGGCCTCAAAAAGGCTACTCTTCCGTCGGAAGAAAAAGAATAATAATAATAACTCTTACAGATACAATAGGGTCCTTGCACTCCGTGCTCGGGCCCTAATAATAATAATAATAAACATTCGAAAAACAATAGGGTCCTTGCACTCCGTGCTCGGGCCCTAATAATAATAATAATAATAAACATTCGAAAAACAATAGGGTCCTTGCACTCCGTGCTCGGGCCCTAATTATTTCAGTTATGTTACACAGGCTTTAAAGTCTTATTTAACCACCCCATCACCCAAATCAACTGCCTGTGATAGACTGAAGTTGAAATGGATCTGATTGCCAGTCCTGTATTAAACTCCCTTGGTGTTCAGTCTGTGAGTGAGAATGTCCTGAAACAGTGGCTGGGCATCAGTCAGTCATACTGCTTTGAGATATTTGTCTTTTGTTCTGTTAAAAATATCTTATATATGAATTGTAATGTTTGGACCACAAGTTCTTCATTTCTAAACAGTTTTGCTTTTAGAAAAGGGGGTTTTAAATCCAGGATTTATACATAAATCAATAGGTACAATCAGTAAAATAAGGTTGTGAACTAGAAAATCCTTTATGCTGTTATCTTCTGACAGTCAAAACTGATTATGCTTTGATAGCATATCATTACAATTAAACCTTAGACAATTACATATTAGCATGAATTGTCAAGGATTGGGACATCTGGCACAAATAACATAAAACTATTTTACTATTTTATAAATAGTATTTGTTATTTTTTTGTCATTATATACCTAATAAAACTGAACATGTGTTTTAGATTTTTTTTCACATTATTTAAACTTCTGAAAATAAAAATCGAAATGTTCAAATAAAAAAACAGATAATTAGGAGTTGAAAAATACAAACTTTTTAAAATTAAACTGAAGCGTTTTGTGTTTAGATTTACACTAATCAGTTATGAGTGTGATTTGGCAACAGTTTTGTTTTTATATAATCTTGGCAGTGAGGGTCAAAAACTTTTTTTTTTAAATAGATCCTTGATCCCTTCTCATTGACCTTTTTTTTTTAAAAAGTATCAATGGCACAAATCCAATTTTTTGTTCTCACTAAACTTATAAGAATCCTGTTGATGGTCCTCATCTTCTCATGCGACCTATTTCCCAAAAGTACAATTGTAATTCTAAATGTGAATATCAGACACCCCCCTTATTTTTGACTGAAGTGGATCAGTAGAGCTGCAGAGCCTGTGCCTAGGCTTGAACTGCGGTCATTGCATTTGCATTTAGACAGCCTTAGAGCTGGATTTTAACCAGGAAAAATACATCCTAAGCAGCACCAACTCTTTGCCCTTCGGTACACAGTAACAACCTATTGCATCAGGGGCTGCTAGCACGATTTTAATTAACCAACCAGACTAAATTGTGATACCCAAAGTGTGGGGAAAACAGTCAATTTGGTCTGCTAATTAGAAGAAGACCAATTCTGTACATGAAATCAGAGCAGAAATTTAATTCTTCATTGGATCAGTAATGAGAAGTTTCTAGTGACATCCTGACCTTATTCCAACACAGATATTATTTCCTTAAAATAGCACATTAATTAACAGGGAGTAACAATATGTTTATTTGGAAAATTTAACATATATGATCATTAAATATGATAAATAAATAACATTGATTACTTTGACATTCAAAAATATTGTTATCAATTTTTATTAGGTCTCTTTTTTATTTGTTAAACTTTTTTTTTGGTGGAAAACTAGCACAGCACTTCTAAAAAAAAAAAAAAACATACCCGTACATGTGTAAACTTCTTCTAGACTTCTCTTTTTATTTTTTTTATTTTCAGATGAAGAAAAGATGAGATGAGAAAGAACCAACTTACTGAAGACAGCAGAGTTCCTGCTGAAGTTGAGAGCTGCCATGTAAATAAAGCAAATATATTCCATGGATGAATAATGGATTTGGTAATTGGAGAAATTAAGGAAAAATGTAAATTTGTAAAACAAGCGTGGGCAAAAAAGGCAGAAAATAGTTCTTTTTTCCAGTAACGTCTAACTTATTCTGCTACATACGAGAGATGCCTCTTCACAAAATGCTGGGGTAAAAAGTTCATAAACTATTCTCCAAACATTTTTAAATTTTACATAAAACCCATTTGCTCATTTTTTTGCAGTCCATGACTCTAAGGGCTAACTTAGCACAAAAATTATACAAAATCACTCTAAAAGTACAAAAGGATACTATTAAATAGCACGTACCATTCATATTTGCGGTTTGCATTGCTTTTTGTGTGTTAAGACACATAGCTATGTCAAACTTCTTATGAGGTAGTTTCAGCTGAAATGTTTTATCTTGGTAATTTGAAAGGGTTAAGAACATATAGAAGACGTATAGAAGAACTGCGTGCTTGTAGAAATGCTTGCAATTGCATGTTAAAGGACATGTATGATTTCCAAATGTATTATATGTTTTCACACATTAAGGGTTTTTTTCTGTTCTTTGCTGCATCAACCCTTTCAGCGCCTTTCATGACACATATGAAGGCCGGTCATCCATTCATCCAGTTTTCTAAACCACTTGTTCCTGTCCAGGGTCACATGGTCACTAAAACTGACCCACTTGCTGTTGGGGTACATCCTGAATGGTTTGTCAATCCATCGCAGGGCAAACAGGGTGGCAGTGGCTCAGGCGGTTGAGCAGGTCGTCCAATGATAGAAGTCGTTGTGGCCTTGGGCAAGACACTTCACCCTCCTTGCCTCCAGTGTGGCTCCACTGCTGTGTGAATGTGGCGACTACAGTAGCTTACCATCACCACGTATGAATGAGGAGTGAATGAATAATGGAGACACTGTAAGTGCTTTGAGCATCTGGAAATCACAGATAAATCCAATACATCATCATTATTATTATTATTATTATTATTATTATTATTATTATTATTATTATTATTATTATTATTATACCAATGTTTGTTGACCTTTTAACACCAGAACTTTAGCTCCACTGTTGACATTCTTTTGACTACTGTACCTCTTCAGCCTTTACACAATGAATGTAACCCCAGCGGATTCTGAAGTGCAGAAAAGCAAACTTGCACAGCGGTGAAATGCTTACTCAATCAACATAAATTGCCTTTTTCTACAGCTTTTCTGCGCATCAGAATCTGCTGACTCATGGTGATTGTGTAAACAGTTAAAAATGTACAATATTGGTCTCCAAATCCAGGCCTCGAGGGCCGGTGTCCTACATGTTTTTTCAACCAACCTGCCATTGAAGCTCCTTATTGGCTAAACACACCTGATCTAGTTAATCAGCAGCAAATAAGGCATCATTTCTGGAAAACCAGCAGGACACCAGCCCTCAAAGCCTGGATTCGGGGACCCCTGATTTACAGTATGTCAATCAGGGTGTTATATTAAAGTGTCGCTGGCAATGGTTCTGGTGTTAAAGGGTTAAAAAGGAGATTTGTGCTGTATTTAATGAAAAACTGAAGTAAACTGCAGGCTCTATCAGTTTTTTGGAACTTGCAAAACATCCAGAAAGCTACACCCCCATCCTGCTTTGATGGTATGTTATCTCATAAAGATTTCCCATCTCTGACAGAGCAAAGGGGAAGTATAGTAGATATTTGCATGTTGCAATTGTTTTTTTTTTTTTTCAAATTAGCAAAAAAAAAAAAAAAGAGAACAAAAAAGGAGGGTGCAAGACAAACAGCGTGGAAGAGGCTCAAAAACAGACATTTTAGCTCATTATCTTCTTGTAGTCTCCTCCTGGAAAAGTTAAATGGTCTTTAATACATTTTCCAGTTTTCCACCTCATCCTGAAAAGACACTGTGTGTTTAGTGTGCTGAGCTACCCAGGAAAAGCTTGTATTTGCTGCCGGAAAAGTAAACAAGGCAGTAGTGAAGCGCTCCTGAGAACACCATGCAACACAGATAGAAGACCAAGGACACCATGAGGAGTGCAAGAGCAACTGGTGCTCCTTGAAATTGCATCACTTTTTAAAATTTGAAAGTTTTTTTTACACACTTCTCAAAACAGTGACCACAGTAAACCACAGAAATTCAGGTCCCCTTGAATCTTGCAGTTATTCAAAACTAACATTTTGTGCAATTAAACAAACAGGTTGATGGAGGTGGGGTCCACATGTCAAGTTGTGCACCCAAGGGATCTGACTGATCAGGGGATTTGGTCTGTTTTGGCTCTGCTGGAGATTTCCGTGCACTTTTCTTTAGGATCTTGTGACATTTTTCATTATTTCAAGTTTTATTTAGGTAATTTCAAAGGGCTGAAAACAAAAATTTTAATTGGGAAACTGTCATAGAACACCTATGATAAACAAAGTCCTGGTTCCTAATTAGTAAAATGAAAAAATGTTTGCTTTCTACATATTTTATAGAATTACAACATTGTGATCCTGTAAGACTATAAATATTTGTCATCTGATTAGCCACTGCATCAATATGAGACTTCATTTTGAAGCACATAGTTTCAGTATAAAATCTTTGTCCTTCCCAGGACAACAATTTGATTATGCTCTTATTTTGGAGTTTCAGAGGCTCTTTTAAACTTTTGAGGTTTAACAACTGTTTCTTTCACTTGTTGAAAAATCATAAAATGCTTTCACATATACATCTTTACATTATTTCAAATTTTATTGGTAATTTTTCTTTATCATAGCTACTCAGAGGTTTGAGGCATTGG
The DNA here is from genome assembly GCA_023969325.1 of Oryzias curvinotus. Taxonomy (NCBI): domain Eukaryota; kingdom Metazoa; phylum Chordata; class Actinopteri; order Beloniformes; family Adrianichthyidae; genus Oryzias; species Oryzias curvinotus. Next base: position 15,933,989 of record CM043710.1, on the reverse strand, counting down.
CTGTTTCTCACTGACCCCCTGAAGAATGTACAGGGGCGGATGAAGAACAGGTATTAGCTCCATAGATCATGTAAAACTAGCAGCGGGAATTCCTGTCAGCGCAGACATTGGCACTTAATCTTGGACTTTTGGCAGACTGTTGCCTTAACAGGTCAAATGATATCTATAAATCAAGGATCCCCTTGTGGAGAGTTAGTGGGATCCATACAGAGAGAAGCGCTGCATAAAGCTGGCACTGACACTCAGAGGAATTAAATCCAAGTCATAAAGCCTAACCTGAGGAAATAATCCAGTCTATTTCATAAAGGATTAAAACCTTTAAACAAGATTGATTGCCTCTTTTTCCTTTTATATTCCGAGTAATCCTAGATTATGGAGATCAGTTGGTTTAAGAGTTTTTAAGAAATTTGCACAAGATTGATGATGAGGAGGACCCTTTCTTAAAATTGCCTGGTTGGTTTGCCGCATAGAAAAAGGTGTTTTGTTTCGGAAGAAAAAGGAGGAGCTGTTTTTTTTTTCTTTTTTTGTTTGTTTGATTTCAAAATGTGAAGATCTTTACTGTGAAGGAAAAATGTCAGTCTAATAAAATAAATCTGATTTTAATTCTCTGAAAATAAAGCCCAAGTTGGATTTTATTCTAATTGTGTGTAATTCACACCATCACAAGTCAATATTGAGGGCAAACCTTCCCAGCATTACATATTTAATGAGAACTGAGAAACTTCAGCAACTTGAAGTGGCAAGAAGAAAAAAAAAAGTTTGTTTTTTGGCACGAGAAAAAAGTTTAGCCTATGTGATGTGTGGAGAAAGGCTGCAAAAATTCCAAAACAAGACAGATAAATAATACAACTTTTTTCTTGCAGCCTGTAAGGGTAAAACAAACATATTGCTCAGTTTTTGGAGGAGAGTATGAACCAGCTTGTGGTGTGAGGATTGTGCCCTTTGGTTTGGTTTGTCAGTCACTTTTTCTTGTTTCATAAACCACAACTCTTTTCATTATTTACCCAAAGGAGAATCCAAATTGCTTCTCCCTATCCCTACATGTATCCCTCCAAGCAGAAAGATATGGAAAGAATGGTGTCTTCAGATTTGTCTTTACTTCCGTTTGATGATGACATCAATTGTATTCACCTGTATGAATTTGAGCTCACCTGCTTTGTCACCCATTGTTTTATTTATGCTTTGTTTAACAATCTGTTTGTGTTTAACTATTAAGTTCCTGCCATCAAGCCTGGTCTCAATTTTTGGGTTCTTCACCATCAGTTTCTGACATGTTTTCCTAATGTTTGAGTCAGTCCTATTGCCGACTGGAAAGGAAAAATACTCACCAAAAAATGTCACACTCTATTAGCACTATGTTAAACAAATTGGGTAATTGTGAAAATCCCTGAAATTTTAAGCATCACAGAACATTGATAGCCTGCCACCTTTACAAATGCATGGCTTTCTAAATGTCATTATTGCCGGACGTTCGTCGGAAAGTTGTAATGTTTTTTTTACGCGGGGAAAGTGCCCTGGACTGAATTCAAATGAGCAGAGAATGCCAGAAAATGTCTCACCTTCATCTGGTGTTGTTTGCTTTTACTCATCTCCCTTGGTGGCAATGAAAATTCAGACAAAGAAATAAAGAAACAAACAAGAGAGCCTACTCGTTTTTTGCTCATTTTGGTTGTTTGGGTTCAATTTCAGCGGGGTGTATCACCTGATGTTTGGTGTCGCGACTTTGACGTGCGTAAATGTGACAGATGTAACAGAGAGAATCCGGTCACTTTTCAAAATAAAACGTTTTTTTCGGAAAAAAAAAAAATGGGAATTATTTTTTCTTTCTGTGCGTCCCGGTGCCAAAATTTCCTGCGGCCCGGTACCGGTCCGCGGCCCGGTGGTTGGGGACCACTGCTATAAAAGACGGAATGCTCGATCACCCCGCCACAGCTACATCGAGTGGCCAAAAAAAGGTTTAAAAAATCCTGAACTCAATAAATGGGAATGACACGTGTTTGGGCTGTTTTTTTTACTTTATAGGTTGGGTCATATAGTAAGTTTTATAAGAAAATACTGTATATTCTAACCAACTTAGAGTAAAGAATTGCTTTGTAGAGTTTCCACCCTGAGACTGGAAGGTCAAGAGTTCAAATCCACAGCCAAGTCATATCAAACACTCAGCATTAAAGGGTTGGACTGGGGGTTAAACCACCAAATGATTCCCGAGTATGGCTTTGTCTGCAGCTCACTGCTCCCTCCAGGGGACGGGTCAAATGCAGAGAACAAATTTCACACACCTAGGTGCGTGATAAGCAACAGGACTTCAACTTTAGTTTCAGCTGTGACCAAAGTGCGTTCATGGGGGGAATCAAAAGCATTGAATGACATGGAATGCTGACCTGTTTTATAAACATTGTTTAGTAAATTTTACAGATAATTGCATATTAACATGCTAAAATGTTTTTGTTTTGTTTTTAATTTAAAGAAAAACAAACTACTAATAAATTTGAGTATGTTGAATTATATACCACAGTTCAATTCAGCACTTGAGCTTGGACTGGATGTATGATCAGGATATTTTGTTCTCAGGTGTCTCCACTTCAATGTTGTATTATTACAAAAGGTCTCCACAAGAAGCTCAAAATGAACCCAAACAGCTGATCTGGGACTCTTTTGACTTCTTTCCATTTCTTACATAGCGTAGGTCAGAAGAGGGCGTTATTAAGTACATGCCCTCCACACAAAATTATGCATTCAGTCAACAGTCAGCTTAAGTATATATATATATATATATATATATATATATATATATATATATATATATATATATATATATATATATATTACAATGCAAATAATTTGAGTTATTCTCATGAATTACATGTCACTAAATGTTTTGCATATACATGATATTTTTTTGCAAACAAGATGTTTATTTAGCTCTACACTTCTAGCACATGAAGAAATATGTCAAAAGGTTTTTCTAGTATAAAAAATAACTTTTTTATGGTGCATTTTAGTTGAAATCCTTTCACATCCATATCCAGTTTTATTATTCACACGAGGCATGGGATGGTGATTCCTCCACTGGCAGGGCCAGTGGCATCCACTGCAGCTCTGGAGAAGCACTGACATACAGACTGGAACATCAGGTAAAGAGAGTCATTAACGATATGTAATCACTGTGTGGCGGCTGAAGCAGAGGGGGTGATAGAAATAGATGCTTGCAGTCTGTGTGCCTGCGTGTTTGTGCATGAGTGCCTGCACACGAGTGTGTGTTGTGCACAGTGTGGACCTTAAGCGAAATGCTCCACCACCCATGGAACTAATTTAAAGTCCTCGTTTAGGGGCTGTCACACGAATGGCTCTGACGACCACTGATCTCTGCACATTTAACGACACAGGCAGCTGTCAGAGGCTTGACAGACAGGCCCCACCACTGACTGATTACATACAGGACCAGGGTGAACTGTGATCTGGTGAACTTTATTTTTCCTGGCAGCTCCAACGTGCAGAGAATGCCTTGGCTTGGAGAGCATTCACAGATTTGCTCCATCTCAGAGAGACTCTCCCATCTCCACCATTAACACCACCTGCTAGAACCTGAAAGGTATTATTTATTAAGTTTATTACAGCATTCCTGTAACACCTTTGAAAGTGGAAAAAATAAACAGTCTTCAACACTTTTAGCTGTATTTGAGAAAAAGGCACAAAAAGTGTTCTCTAAGTCAAAGGGCCAGGATGCTGAGCTAGACTATACTGCTATAAGAAAAATAGTCTGCAGCACACAGGAAAGCTCATTTAACCTTTCAGTTTTTTTGTTTTTAATGTAAAATCAATCTGCCTCTGAACATATTTTTTTTTTTAAAAAGTAAAAAACTTCCAATTGGAGAATATAACTTAAAATTAAAAAAATATTTTCTGTGTTTCAGCTACAGCCACTTTGCATTCTTTTAAGTATCTCTTCTCACATATACATTATTTTAGTAATTGCTTGCATATATAAGCCATTGCTGCATTCGTAATGTTATTGAAAGCCATGTTTGAATAATTGCAAATCAGTTATATTATGATGTTGCAACACTAAGACAATTCCAAAAAATTGAATAGCAAAACTTTTGTAAACCACCAAGTAGCAATATCTTGTTTTTTTGTTTTTGTTTTTTTTTAACCCTTGTGCTATCTTAGATGACCCCACCCTTACATTAACATGTTCTCCCTACCATGACAAAGGTGAATAAAGGTGAAGAGGATTTCATGTAATCCATGGACACCAGTGAAGATCATTGAAGAAAAAACGTTCAGAGCACTGTCTAGTGGGGTCTAGATGACCCAACTCCCAATGTAAAAGTGCCTAGGATAGCACAAGGGGTAATGTGTGGATTTTCTCTGGTAGCAAGTACACTAAGCTTGTGCTTTTGATGCTGGTCAAATGAAACATTCTGTTCCCATAAAAAAATCTTTTTGGAGTTCTTTGCACTGCTACAAAAAGGGAAGGGAAGAAAACCAGACTGACTGACTGAGCAGTTACGTCCACAGATTAAGGTTCACAGAGCTCTGCTAAACTCTGCTGTCAGAAAATAATGAATCAGGACATTTCTCACTTCATGATCGTTCCTACTTCTCTGCTACTCTGCTGTGAATTGTTCCTTTTATGGCAAAACCTCATGGACAAACTGCCTACAGAGCAACTGTTGCAACTCTGAAGCTGATAGTGTAGTTTATTATTTCAATGTCAATTCAAAAGAGTTTCTTAGAGAATCTTTACAAATTATACTTTTTTGCCATTATTTAATTAATGGCAAAAAAGGTTTAAATTGATTTCTGATTATTTGGGGGAAAATACTGATAGGAATAGGGAATATTGTGTTCATATTTTATGGTTTTATCATTGAAGACACATGCTTAAAACCTTGTTTCGTTTAGTTTTTACTAACATGTGGCTTTGTGTTTTTATACCATCCGTCCGTTTTCCTAGCCCACTGTATACCTTCTTTTTTTAGTCACCAGGCTGTCAGAGCTAAACCTGGCTACTGTTCCGCAAAGGCCTTAGACAGGTCAGCTGCCTGACACAGGGCCACACAATCACAATCCCATACACAATTACAGTCACGCACAGGAACATTTTAGAGTAATCTATTTACTTACGAAGCAAGTGTGTTTGGACTGTCAGAGGAAGCTGGATTGCTTGAAGAAAACCCATGCATGCACGGAGAGGACATGCAAACTCCACACAGAAGGGTCCCAGTTGAGATTTAAACCTGAGACATCTTGTTATAGGGCAAGGATGCCAACCACTGAATAGAATAGAATAGAATAGAATAGGTCTTTAATAATCCCTAAGGAAATTTAAAAATGGCCATCTGCTCACACTCATAAAACACATACACATATTAATAACAATAAAACCAGTAAAAATATCAACAGACTAAAAATATTAATAAATAAAAGAGTAATAATTTAAAAACAGTAGGTATGAAAAACAAATAAAAAAAAATATATAGATAAAAACATGAATTACAAGAAATTACTTCTAAGATGCCCTGCCAGAGAATTGTGTTGCCTGATGGCACGAGGAACAAAAGATTTCTTCATTCTTTCTGTGGAGCAGCTCTGAGACAGCAGTCTGTTGCTGAATGTGCTCCTCCTGCTGGTGAAGGCCTCATGTAGGGGATGTGAGATATTCCTCATGATGGCCCTGAACCTGTTCAGAGTTTTTTGCTCTGCCACCTCCTCCACAAGCTCCAGCTTCAGTCCCACCACAGAGCTCGCCCTCTTGATGATCTTGTTGAGCCTGGAGATGTTCTTGCTGGTATTGCAAAAAAAACAAAAAAACAAAAATAAATATTTTTAGAGCTTTTTAAACGTTTTCTGTAGAGTTCTGGAGGATCTTTATTATCTGAAGGAAACCTAACCCAGGATTCTGCAGTACCTGGTAGGTCTTGTGAGGGGAATGATTTCCCTGAAAGGGGTGAAGTTGGTCACTTGAAGAAAATAGAAAGCTTTCAGAAATTAGAAAACTATAGGAAAGAGATGGTCTGCTTTCTTGTTCTAGAGCAAGTGGTGAGACATGACAAGGAATCAGCATTTCAGAGATGCAAGCACTGCATTTTCTGCTTTTGGCTAGTTTGTGTTCAAGCAAGTAAAATTATATGGTGAAATATAGGGCAATATTGTTGAGAGTGACTAAATGTTCACACATGTCCATGTTTCTATCTGAAACTTCAGATTGCGTTAATACATAAGCCAAAGTATTTCTTTGGGTCGTGCTGTAAGGGAAAGGCTGCTGACATCTCTTTCTGCTCAGAAAAAGAGAGACATCAAATAAGAATTCCAGCCTGTCTACCTTTAAATCTCCCTCCATCTGTGGATTAGATTTAAGTCCTCCGAAATCTTGGGCTGGTGCTACATCAGAGGCTGCGCGGCACCAGGGAAGTTACGTAACTCATTAAGACCTCACTGTTCACTTCTGGGTTGCTTTCTTATCCTTTTAAACTTGCAGTCTTTGAGCAAATAAAGCCATATAAGAAGGGGGAACTACAAGACCCTGCAAACTCTGGAAAAACTTTCTGATCTAACAGCATGAAATGAACTTGAGGGCAGCACATTTGAACTCAATCATTAGTCTACTGTTTTTTTTTTTTTTCTTTTTCAATCAGTAAGGCTGTAATGTGAGAAAATAGTCATTTTAATAGGACGATGTTAATTGCATTGCTCAATAGCCACAAATCAGTAATACCTCTGCAGCACATTTAAAAAGGCTCTATTGTAGTTTAGTGTTGCATGGTTTCTCCAGGTAGATGAATCTTTCTATCTTTTCTTTCTTGAAAACGTCTTTGTCTTTCAGGAGGATCTTGTTCTTAGGCTCCAGTTGGCCTACCTGCCTTTCATACAGAACATGAGAACAACATTGTTATGATTGGCATTCTGCATTAGCAATCCCCTCTGTAGCCCCTTTCCCATTGTCATTCCACAGCAGTACTGTGCAGCAATGTTCTCCCTCAGCCGCTCTGAACTACCATGACAACATGCTGAAAAAGCTTGAGGAAGCCTGAAGGCCTCCTCAGTCAGGAAGGCTTTGTTTGCCTCTGCAGATGACTACACTGTTTCATTTATTTTTATGAAGGAAAACAAAAGGCAAGATTGAAGAGGGGATAATGCAGCCCAGTTAAACACACCAGAGAGACTGACCTAGCAGTGGGTAGCTCACAAATTGCCACAAGAATCTTCATTATCTGCGGAGGCCAAACATGTTTGAATATTTTAGTGGGGGTTAATCCAGAATCTGCTTTGGGTTAGTGAAACTGTGTTTGAGCCAGGTGCTTACTGCGGATGAGTGTTCAAAATGAACATGGCTGGTCATATCCTTTTAAAATAAATGTATATCTTGAATGGATTTTGTCATTTTCATTTACTGTACATACAGAATATGAATTTGCATTTATCATCCTCTTTTTAAGTTCAAAGCAACTGCAGTCTTTGTGCTCATTTTATATAGTCTTATTTTATCCTACTATTTCTTTTTAAATGCGGCTGTGAACATTTTCAGTAGAAAAACTAACATGAAAACCTAACGTCCAACTGACCATCTTTTGAGCTATTTTAAAAGTCTTCCCTATGGTCTTTTAGTTATGATTATTTTTTTTAATTCAAAATCAAAATAAGTGTCATTTTCTGGGGCATAGTTTCTGCAGAACAGCAGAAGTTGATTAGATATTTGCCTCTAAGTTGGGGTTGGGACCGTTGGTGTGGACCAACTCCGCCTCCCTTTCCCTCCCTATTGCTTGACACTTGTGGTCCATCCATCGTTGTTTTTATGTCACAAATACACTCTTTTTCAAATGGCATCTTTTTGTCTGCTCCTTTTTCACAGTGATTTGAATAAAGAATTATTCAGAAAGGCATTTTTGAGCTTAATTCTCTTTATATCCATATATGTCCTCCATCAGAAAAATGTCACAAGATTATTAACAATAATGCCATTTTCATCAGAGTGGGTCTTTAACCCTTTTATTTTAGAGTTTCCCTTTTATTTTATGTTTATTTGAAATTAAAACAAAAGGCATGCCAACAAATAGCTAACAAAGTAGTTCTGTGGAAGTATGGATGCCACACTAAAGAACACTGCGGTAGCCAAGTTAGGAGGGGACAGTCTTGAAAACTTACCATACCCTTACACTCCGCAGTGCGTCTCCCTTGCATTGCGTTTCCGATACCCCTCCCCTCCCCTCTGGCTTTCGCAGAGGTGGTTATGACAGAAGAATTTGAAATAGAAAAAAAGATTTGATTTACCATCAGCCCCATAGACATGCCCTCCCCTTTCTCACTGAGTAAAATGCACGTTTCATGTCATAAGTTGTGTTTTTAGACATTTAAAACTAAACTTTTGTCATCTCCTGTGACACTGGTGTTATCTGTGGTATTAACGTGTGTTATCATATTGAATAATTTACATTTTTATTTTGAAAGTACAACCGAAGTTTAATTTTGAAACCTGGTTTCTTTGTCTCCATGTCTTTTGACTCCGTAATTGACCTAACAGCGGACTGGAAATAGAACTAATGCATGAAGCTTGCATTGTGGAGGGATGGACGACAGACACAGAAAGATGGAGGAGAGGTAAATATTCAGGTTTATTAATGAACGTTTCATGTTTTTGTGTCAATGAAACCAAACGGACACGCACTACAAATGAAGCACTGCACACCAGGCTTTACGGTCATAAGGATGCTGTCTTTCCATGATTTCAGTAGCAACCGAGCAGCAGCACCAAATCTGTTGCATGCCAACCTGTGTCCAAATCCAGCAGTGGGTATAGCAAGTTAAGCAATGGTTCCTCAAGAGGCCAGGCTGTTAATATATCTTATATTTAAAGATTAGAGCGTAGGGTGCAGTTGTATGCCCAGACGTGGACTCAGTGTTTCTGAGGCCTTCAATGCCTCTTTTCTGGTTTGTCAAATGATGGTGTGGGTGTGTCTACTGGACCTATACTACTATTTTAGTAGTGGAAATTAGTAAAATGGAGGCTTGATTAGGAGAGAAACTCAATAGCAATCTCAATCCTTAAAAAAAATGGAGAAGAATTTTTGGATGTTTTGTTTTTTGGATGTATGGAAGCTGAGAGAATAGTCTTAGTAGAAAGTACAAGAACACACTGCTACCTAAAAGTCAACAAAAGACAACAATATGGTTAAACTCCAAGAAAAACAATTCAGAACATTTTTCACACATCTACTCTTAATTCAAAAGGGCTTTCAAGTGCTCCGAAACCATTAAAAACAGCATCTAACAGCCTTTTTAAGTGATCTTCTGTGGTTCACCCATGCCCAGTCGTTTGTGATTTGAAACAGTGCAGTGTCTGCCGGGCCATCAGAGGAAGCACGCAGAGGAGGCTTCTCCTCTTTGAGATCCCTAGCTGCTTTGAAGCCTCAGTATACCTGCAGCCAATAAGACACAAAGAGAGGTGGAGAGATTTCTGATGCAACATTTCAGATTTTATAACTGAATGAGTTGCTTCGGGGCGACCGAAGAAAGTCTAAAACTCTGAGAAAAACTTTTGTGTGCAGACTCAGCTTTGCAGGATAATCCTGTATCATCCTAGCGATGCTGGTGGTATTGAAATCTTTTTTTTTTTTTAGTTTTTAAATTGTATGCTTTGTTATTGGCCAACAATATTTTTATTTTTTGCTACCTTTACTTTATTCATGTTGATGCATCTCAGTAATGTCCTTCAGATGAGTATGCACACTCTTAGAAAGTGATTTAAATTATTTTGTGCTTTTTACAACCGAGGCTACAAGACGGAAAAACTAGAATTCATTCTGGACACTTGAAATCTTTTCGTCATATTTCATTCACTGAGCAGTTTTCACTCTTCCCTTTTTTTCTCTGATATCTCATGTTTCATTCACTTAGATTTTAATGTGTAACAAAAAATATGTTCTCTGAATATGAAATGAATGCTGGTGAGATAAAAGAAGACAGAGGAAAAAGAAAAGAGACATGCAGAGAATCTTGGGGATATGACTGTGGATGCGCTTTTAGTCAGTGTACCCTCCACCTCAACCTTGCCCGGAGCAAATTCAGAGTTAGGGAAGCAAGCTGGAAGCCAAGCCCTGTCTGACTGATTTGATAAAGCACAGGAGGCCAAGTGTTTGGGGCCAGGTTTGGTCTGCACTGGGGAGTCTAAAATAGCAAGAAACCTGGTGTTACACTTATAAATATTTCAAAATTATTAAAAGAAGCAAGCCCTGGAAATGACCACACTGATTAGTGAAAACATTTTCTTCTCAATTGAGGTCCCCAAACAAAACACTGTAACCTGTTTGCAGTGTTCCTTCTTCCACTGCTGTATGCTGTGACAGAGCAGCTGGCTGGGGAGTGTGGTTATATGTTTTCTGCTGTGTAAGTGTGGGTCTTCTTTGCCCCACTTTGTGGCAATAAGATTCACTGAGTTGTCAAATGTTGCTCCGGGCTTATTCCCATTTTCCCATCTCAGGTCAGAGGAGAACAAAGCTTTGACAGTTGCAAATGTAGCAATATCATGTCTGACATGACAGTCAGGTTTGGAGACATAGCAGCAAAACAATCTTTTGACCTTTTCCCACAAAAAAGGGGGAAAAAAACATTGTTTTCTAAAGCTTAGAATATGGGGCTTCCATCCAGGAAACTGCTTCTCATTTACAAAAATAAAAATAAAAAAAATTGGCATTTCCTGTACAGTTGTCCACTCATGCGCTAAATCCAAGCCTCAGGTGCTGAAATGCATTTGAAATGTTTGTGAAAATCTGAGAGAAAACAATATGTGTTTCTGTTGCAAGTCCTGTTTTATTCACCGAAGGATGACTATCAAGCAGAGAGCAATGTTTTTTAATAGGCCTCACACAGCAGCGGATCAGCAGTCACAGATCTCAGAGTGGTCCACAGCTGAAGCTCAGGGGATTGTTGATAGCTGTGATGTGGCAGCACTTACAGGATCCCCCTCCTTTTGATCTGATGGATGCTATTTAGATCTGTAAAGTTCACCAATTATATTTTTTCTTCCTGGGTAGATTTTAAACGTTACACAAAGCCAAAAAACTGTCCTTATCAAGAATCCCAATGTATGCAAAATCAAACATTTCATGCTGCAGGATTGTTGTGTTTTTGAAGATACAACCTTCTTTGCATGTTTTCTCTCCAACATTACATGAAAAATTCATTAAAAAAAACACCACTCTTCTTTTCTTTGGAATGTTTGTAGAGATAGAAATAATGCCATATTATAATCTACAATAGAAAACACCTGTAAAGAGAAACAAATAACAGTCCCTAGCAGTTATGAAAAATTATGATCATTCCAGGTTTTGACAAAGTTATTTTATGGGCAGATTTTGTTGTCATCCTCTTTAAAGACCTACTCCAAAGAAAATGGTGTTTTTGGTTTTAACATCGACCTATGGCATTTTCCTCATAATGGTGGACAAATATTAAGAAAATTTAAATTAAAACTGCTTTTCTGAGTATTTCTTTATTTAAATTAGTGGATCAAGAGCAGGTGGGAAAAAAAGCTGTTTAACAAAGCTTGTAGAAATAACCTAGGTGCTGCAGTTGGCGGGTCACAGTCTCTCTGCTTGCTTCATTCTGATGCATCCACCTGCAGACAAATAGATCCATCAACGTCTTCGTCTTCCTTGTCTGAGCTGGTATCTGGTTCAAAATTGCACAACCGGATTGCTTCAATATCGCTCGCCATTTTTGTTACACCAGTAATGTTAGGTTGGGGTCATCAGGGGCTGTGAGCTAGTGGGAGAGAGTGTAAACAAAAGGATGATGGGAAAGGAAGGTGGGCTTACTCCTCGTCAACAGTTCCGCCACAACTCAGAGTCAAATTTCTGATGAACCACTGCCACTCTGCAGAAACTATGTCCTAGAAAGCTATTTTTTCCTTTTTGCTAAAACACTGTAACTATAATTTAAAGACCACTGGGAATGTTTTTAAAACAGATCAAAATATGATCAAAGTGGCACTTTAAAATGTTAAGCTAATTCTGTCCATTTAAAGCCAAACCTTAACATTTATAAAAACTTTGAAATTCGCTTTTTGATTCAACTTTTTTTTTTTTTTTTTAGCTTTTCTGTGTGTTTCTGAGCTCTATAGGCTTTGCATCCCAAGTCTCACAGAGTTTTTTTGTTATTATTTTTTAAGACATGTCCCTGAAGTAGCTATAGCCTCTGTAATCCCCTCACCTCATTCCCGAGCAGATGTTGCTTCTGTTGGCTGGCATAGTAATTTATTCAATGCCGTAATAGCTCTAAGCAGGTGAACAACAAATGCTTCTTGAAATGGTAAACCTGAGCTGCCTCTGGGTAAAAAGGTGGATCAGTCAGCTACTGTAACTGTGAATGCTTGTCACATCTAGGCACTGTGCTTCTTCAACCCCATGAGAAAACCAAGGCATGGACAGGGATCCCTCAATTTCACAGATGGAGTTTGCAATTGGATACCTCCAGTGGCTAATCCTCTCATTACTTATCGTGATGAACTGTGGCGTGCAAATATCAATAAGGGACTCCAGTGAAGCAATCCAATTAAGGTCCAAAACCAGGAGTCTCATTAGTGCTTGGTCCCTGATAATGCAAATGACATCCTACAAGTAATCAACATTGAATATAAATGGTCCTGGCAAATCCACCTCTACAGGTGATTGTGTCTACCTGGATGTGATTAAGGACTCAAATTAACAAGCTCTGTTTGAGAGTTTAGAAAACTGATGTCTGAAGGAAACCCACAATTAAGCTTTTACCCTTCATTTACTGATTCATTTACTCAAATTATTTTTTCTTTCATAATTGTTGACATTATTTGTGTCTTTTTACCATTGACCAAGTTTTTTCTTAAAACATCTTGGTTTGTTCATGGTTTTAGGAAAATGAATTAAATATTCACAAAATGGAACATACATCTCATCGCTTTCAGCAACGCAACATTCAAGTTACCACTTTCAATGAGAAGGTTATATAAATGCGCGCTCAGGCTTTAGCATTCAAAACTCTTAAGTTTACCCATCACTACACACGTTTTTCGGACTGTTTTCAAGCACAAAACGCGCATCCATTGAACACAGAAGTTCAATGGTTAAAAAACGTCAAAGTGAAATGTTGACGCAATTTACGTAAATCAGTTGATTCTGTCGTAAGGAAAAGTGACTTTCCGCCCTTATGTGGCGATCTCAGTGTCAGAATCAGCTGATTGCTCAAACGGTCAGTTATGGTCTGTCCATAGTCATAGAGCGTGTATTATGTAGGTGTTGTTGGTGACATCTCCTGATAAAGGGTTAAGCAACATTACAGCAAACTGTTTTTTCCCCCAGCTAATTATTATGTCATGCTGCTAAGCAGGACTTCTATATGACTTTAAATTGTGAGGTAGATTTGTTTAACCTGACATGATCTAAAGACTTTACGACCAGAGATGACGCCAATGACAGCTAAATAACACATGCTCCTAGACATATCATAAATCTTCAACGTTTGACACGATCCCAATAAGCCAGCTGATTCAGATGAGGAGAAAAGTGGCTTTTCATATCTGCTTTGCGCCGTTATGCAACACTTTTTGTTTAAAGTGTTGCATAACGGTCCAAAACTGCTTTTCTCTGCGTCAGAATCAGCTGATTTACACTGCCTACGTAGGCACTTCACTGATGTGCAGTGTTACATGTCAGCAAAAAACTGCTTTTCTCTGCTTTGGAATCTGCTGGCATTACCTTAATTAAGTAAATGGTTGAAAAAAAGGGTTGTTAAAAATTTGTAAACACTGGAAAGCTCAGTTGTTACAGGGTTAACCAATAATCAAGTTAACTAAACTCTGTATTTATTTTAGACTCAAATAAATTAGCCTGAAATGTGTTAACATCATAACACTATGATTAGCCATTTCCTTTAAATCACCATTAAAAACACAAATACAAGAAAACTGAACAAAACACAAAACGACTCACTGATACATTTTATTTACATTGTGTATTGACGGTGGGCAAAGCCGTTCTGATCAAATATATTTTACCAGAGATGAAAGTTTGACTGGAATACACCATAAGGGTTAAAATGCTGTTTAGCATCTTTCATCCTTCAGACATCTCACCAGAAATGGCTACACTGTTCAGCACAGGCTGGCCTCTGGTGTCACCATGTTTCCAGCTGTCACAACAGTGACAGGTCTCTCGCCGAGCACTCGGAAAGCTAGTTTTTAAATGCCTCTTTGGGATTTGGTGTCACTGAAACTGTTGTTGTCATTTTTACTGAGACACTGTGGTGAAGTTTGGAGCCCCCTAACCCAAAGTGCGAGGGAGACGTGATACAACAAAACACAACCTGACACACAGATCTCTGATAGGACTTTCACTCTGGTGCTTTCCGAGGCGATTTCACACAAACTGTGGGTGTGCCTTGATTTATTTGGGGGAGGGCGAAGCAGCTGAATCTGCATATTATTTGAGGGACAATTCATGCCACTTAATTACTTATGATGAATCAGAGATGCTCTTAAATATTAACATTTTTTGTTATATTAACTTATATGGTATAGCAATGTTTTGGAATTTATTTCCAGATATGAAAACAAAAATTGTATTTATGTTTTTACTTTCAATGATGCTAATTTAAGGTCATTTGAGAGCCAAAGTTGCTTGATGCATATCTGCATCAATAGGAATCAAAGGGTTGAATAACATGAGGTGTTTGTAAAGAGAAAATCCTGTTGATCAAGGAGACATATGTTCACCAATGTTAGAAGTAACCAAGATTAATTTGTCTAAATCTCCTATAATTTGACTCATGCTGTCTTACAATTTGCCCCAGTACGTTTGTGTATAATTTTAATCACCAGAGAATAAATACTGCTATAAAAATGCTTTGCATGTTCCACCATTATACCAATTTTCCAAGCACTTCCCATTGCCTTCATTTCACATTATTGTTGTTATCTTCCTTAACTGCAGTACTTCCATCTGCTCAGACATCAGCTAAGCATGCTATGTATACCGAACAGCTTCCCACTGGCTTGATTTTAGATTTCTTTTTAAAGCTGGAAACTTTACAAAGAGCTAAATGAGGATGAAGAACTACACCAGTATTAATGTTTGTTTAAATGGGTTGCTAGAAGAATTATTTTTCTTCGTAAGAGGAGAAAATGAGTATGATTTAGGAAAAGCGCATTATGTTAGTTTAGTGAAAAAGAATAACAAAAACACGAATGAGCAGAAAATCTAATATTTTTGTAGTTTTTTGTAAAGCACAGTTAGGGTTGTTTGCGTGCTGAAACCATAACTCCAATACACACCATAGTGTGTCTCTGTATGCCAAACTACTCTACTCAACTATTATATAATAGTTTTGAGTCATGTCACAAACATCCTGAAGACGGACTCTACAACTGTTCTGGCAACTTACTGAGTTGGAAAATGTGACTGCTTTTATACACACTACATGTTTTATACAAACTAAAACATGAGGTGGTGCCATAGGTTTGATTTGTCCATCCATCCATCCATCCATCCATCCATCCATCCGTCCATCCATCCATCCATCCATCCGTCCGTCCATCCATCCATCCATCCATCCATCCATCCATCCATCCATCCATCCATCCATCCATCCATCTATCCATCCATCTTAACCTGGTATAACCTTTTTTGGGTCACAGGATCACCGGAGCTTGTTCACCCACTGTTGGACGAGGGCGGGGTACACCCAGGTCACCAGTCTGTCACAGGGCAGTTTTTCATTGCATTTTGCTTTTACATTGAAGTTTTGTGAAAACTATTTGTTAGAGATCTATTGTTATTTCATCCGTCGCAAATGTCAATGGTAAAAGAACACAAGAAGGTGAGAGTAAAGGTGAACAATCTTGCTGATCTAGCACGGTTGGATTATTTTCTCCATACTGGTCTTCTTTCAGGAAGTGTCAGCTAAAACAAACGTCCAGTGTTACCTGCTGTGAAAGTTCTTGCGCACTACAACATACTCTTGCAAATCGAATGTTTTCCCTTTCATGCAGAAATGTGCCAAAGACACATTATATTATTTAGGAACAAAGCATCTCTTTAGATCTTTCACTTTTCTCTAACCTGTTTCAACAAACTTCCTCTCAACCAAGGACCATCCAAACTATTAAAACGTTGTCAGTTTTATGGACGAATAGATAAACATGACTGTCACTTGACTGTTCCTATGTTAGAGGTGTCAAATTATCGCGTTAATCTCATTAATTAATTACAGTCGAATGAGCATGTGTTTTGTTTGTTTTTTACGCGTTAATCTAATTTTTAGTTTGTAACTATTGTTGTGTTTTCTTGCATGAATGTTTTATTATAAGGTAGGGTGGGGACAGATGATTTGCTGAGGGGACCACTGGAGGAACTTGCTGAAAATAGGTTCTTTATGTCTTTTGCAAGTTTATAATGCACGATAAAAATGTATTGTAAAATTAGAGATTAGACAGTTAAAAATAATTTATTTAGTTATTCTGTACTTAAAGTAGTTTTAAAAAGGATTACATTTTGCTTTTACTTGAATACTTTTATCAATGGTGGTATTTATTCTTACTGAGTAATTTTTTCTACAAAGTAAGTGCCCTATTATGTAAGTAAGCTTTTGCCCCTTCATAATAAAGGTCTAATAGTGATGGTTATTCAAAAATCAAGTTTACAGTAGAAAAAGTGTTAATTTATAGTAAAACTGTATTTATTGAAAAAAAAACACTTTCTGAAATCTACAGTTTAGGCCTTGACCTGCACAAGAAGCTATTTTTCACAAAGCTCACCCTCAAGCTCTGTCAGCTTACAATCATTAATATGATAGCTGTCTGAGACTCCAGAAAGCTTTGAGCAGGCTCGAAGAAAATCCAATTATGATCTTTGATTTCTCTCCAGAAACAGATTACCTATCTTACTAATGACATTTTCCTACCCATTCATGCCCTCTCTAAATGCAACAATTGAGAGACTGTGAGGGTGTTCCGAATGTGCAGAGATGATGATAATCTATTCCTTACAGGTCTATCACACGGATGGCTCACATTATGTATAAATGCTTTTCTTGAGATTCCCAGTTGCATGAGATGAACTTTGTAAAGATTATTTGAACCTCTCCATATATAAGTGAGGGCATGAGGGGAAAGAGGAATTTTTTATACATTGGAAGGACTTTAATTCAAATGAAATGAGGGCAGATTGCCATCCAGACAGACTTTTACTTAAAAGTGCTTTGCTTGTGATCAGCTGTAGCAGAAGTCTGTCACTTTCACAGAAGTCTCCGGGGATATGCGGAGTACATTTTTAAGCTGAAATAGGGAACGAATCAAAACAACTTTAATGTGATGACGTTCCTGTAACAAAACCAAAGTGCAACAACTTTTTGAAGAATGCTTTTATTTTTCTCCTGGCTGTTTCTTTGCCCTAATTTCAAATAGGTAAGCGATCAAATTTTTAAAGACAGAACAGTTAAAATCCACCCAAGAAATTCTGAAGAATCATTATAGTTTTTGGTTAAAAAAGGGACATAACTCAGGCAGTCCTTTGAGTCTATTTTATTACTTGTTTTGTGATTTCTTTACTCTTTTGAGTTTTGTTAAAGTCCTGTTGACGGTATCTTGATGTGGATGTAATGTTTTCTCTTTTTAAAATTTTTTACCTCTCATCCAAGTAGTTTAACCAGTCACCACGTTGTGTGGATTACGTTTGTACAGTTCTTTCCCCTTCAGTTGTTTCCCCTTCACATTTTATTTACCAATTTTTTGGCCCAGGGGTGCATTTGTTTCTTTTTTCCTATTAACTGCTCAGCTTCTTCTCTTCAGTATGCCAATTATAGTTTCAGGTAAACCTTTCCAGGTCTTTGCCCACATCCCTGCCATCTTTTCGTCTTTACTGCTACTTTCACCTTTACCTAAAACACTTAAAGAAAACAGTTAGGCATTACAGTTTTGTTTAAACTGGTCAATAAAAGTAGTTTTTTGGAGGTTTCGACTCTAATTTATATGAAGGAAGAAGGAAGCTTGTGTAACAAACTGATGAGGATTACAGGAAGTGAGGATTACAGGAAGTGAGGGAGAAAACATTGATTGTGTGCTTTTATTTTTTCTGTTTGGGATCTAAATGAGACCATCAGTTGTGGAAAACAGATTGCTTTAATGTTAGAGTGGTGGAGATATGATCTTTTTTTGTCCCTGTTCACCTCATTCACAGAAAGGTTTTTTGTTGCTACCAGGATTTTTAAATATGGACCACTTATATAGCACTTTTCTACCTACAAGGACAAAGCGCTTTTCAGTCACAGTCCCATTCACCCATGCACACACACATTCACACACTGGTGGCCGCTCCGCTGCCAAACATATACTGAACAATAGTACTCTGTTTTGCATTGAGTCAGCCAAATGTGTGTTGTTGTTGTTGTTGTTGTTTTAATTATGTAGACCAACATACTGTATACCCAAAAGAACAGTACATTTCCCATTATAAACCTGGCACTTTTTGGGTGGTTCCTTTTTCTGAACTAACATCTAAAATGATTAGGGTCACAGGGTTGCTGGAGCCTATCTAAGCTTTTTTCAAGCAAAGGCAGGCTACACCCTGGATGGTTCAAAAGTCTTTCATAGGGCTCAATATTCAATTTATTTTTTTATTTTTATTTATTTTTTGGTTTGACCAATAGTGGTGAGGTGTTAACCCTTGAAAGGAAATTGTGTTAGTAAATGTTCGTGTCTTTATTAGGGCCCACAAACAAAGTTTGCTTCGGACCATATTGTAATAGCAACAATGCAAAAATGTAAAAGGTACAAAAAGCCCTAATAATATTGGAAAAAAAGTCAAATAAATACAAACTTATTGAATAGCTAAAATGCACACACAGAAAGACACACTTTTTGGCTTGCAAACTGCCTTTATTGTAATTTTCAGGAGTACTCTTTGTCTTCTTTTTTTCCTTTCTCCATCTTTCGACCCAAATTTCTCTCTTTGAACATGAACAGCAACTCCCCAAAATTCTCCAACCTTTTTTTCAGATTTGACATGTCAAACCTCTATAACCATGTCAAGCACCTCCAGCAAAACTTTAATGTCACTATGACGATGACCTTTGACATGCAAATAGGGTGCCATTTTGGAGCCAAAGTCTGAAAGTGGCATGTTTTTCATCTGCAAAAAAAAAACAACTACCAGTAAACGTTTAGGCACAAAAATAGTGCAAATGACCTTGCAGGGCCTAAAATGAAATTTGCATGGGGGGACACAGCAGATTTCAGTGACTGGCGAGGACCATTCAACGCTACTCGAGTTTTTACTTGTTTCTGGAATATCGTTTAGTAAAATTTAAGTTTAATAAAATACATTTTAAAAAAATGCACCCTATGTGAGCAAAGTGACTTATCAGGGAAGGCACTCCACTGTTAGCCTTTACTGTTTACTACTGTTACGGTTTGCTCTTAACCATATCAAAAAGAAGAGAGATTTAGCATTTTTAGCACTAAAAGTATTTTAATACATATAAGGCAAGGGTGCCCAAATCCAGGCTTCGGGGGCTGGTGGCCTACATGTTTTCCAACCATCCTGCGATTGACTGAACCAGGTAAGCAACAGCAGATGAGGCAGGGTTTCTTGAAAACTAGCAGGAGGCCGGCCCTCAAGGTCTGATTTTGGGCACCCCTGGTAGAAAGAAGAATAAACAACAAAATAACAGAAACCGTGAAGGTCTTTTGTTGTATGAGTATCTAGGAAAGTAAGCGCATGTTTGCAAATGGAGCAGATGAATAAGCCAAACAGATGAGTGCATGCAGGGGAGTGGGGATCAAACACACAGCAGCAGCAATAGATCTGGACGTGGCAGGAAGACCAGAGGAAGAGTTCCTGGATGAGCTCCTAAGGCGGGCCTTTTTATTTGCGTCATCTGACTTCCAAAACACTTGGACCTGTCTAGGTGGAGACAAAGGGCAGGCACCAGAAAACACACCCATGTGGCTTAAGGCTGTAACAATAACATACAGTTCTGTTTCATTGGTATCTTTTTATTTTGCTTTACAAAATTGGGGCATCAGTAAGACATTTTAAAATGTTTGTTTTTTCTTTTACCTGGATAAAATAAATGTTGAATGTTAACTATGGCTCAGAATTTATTCATAATTCATTCATAAGAACATAGGTTGTTTTTTATTTTAAGTTAGTGGCTCAGTCTGCATTTCAGCTACCTGAGCAATCTTGAATTTTAACCTTGCACCCTTTCCATCTGGACCCATTGGACCACAGGATTTCCAGTGTGCAAGAGGGTTAGAAAAAAATAAAAATAAAAAAAGTTCTTGCACATACTAAAATGGTAATACTTTTTATTCCTCACAAGTTTTTGTCTTGTGAGGAATATCTTGCCTTGTCACATGTTGCTGGAGGACAGTTATACACATATATATTCCAGCTGGTACTCCACATATATTCCAGCTAGTACTCCCTTTAAAGCTCCTGCGTTTTTGTGCACACGTTCACACTGAGAAGGAGTTTTTTCTGCCCTAGCATTAGAGATCCACACCTGAGGCTAATTGAGCAGCAGCCACAAAAGTCCCAAAAGAACCAGATCAGCTTTTCCATCTTTCTTTTTTGCTGCATGAAGACTGTACAAAAATAGTGTTTTACTCATATTCTCAGTCTTTTTAAGATATGTATATTAATATGACTGTAAATCGAAGAAAGTTGTACGTTCATCTTATGTTTAAAATTTTCAGGGACTCTATCAATAAAACAACTTTTCCAAATGGAAGTCAAAGGGTGAGTCAGAGTCATAAGGAGGATGGATGGATGGACAGATTGAAAGACAGAAGCACGGTTGACTCCTCTTCTCTTTGTTGTCCTGAATGATCAGAATCCTCATTAGAATTCAGGAACATGCACAGCCGGGTCGTTAGCATGTCTCCAAGGTTAACATTTTTAATGCAAGACTGAGAGATTCAGAGAAGTGCTCCTTTGAAGTTTCTTGTTGGAGTCTGATGGGAGCCTGCGAGCCCGTTGAAGACTGTCTGCGATATTGACATTAAAACCCAACACATAGAATGATGCCAATTGAAATTTTATACTGTTCCCTTTGGGAGGCAGGGAAGTTGGGCATGCCAGTGTGAGATGAATAATGAAACTTCTTCACTTGTGTGTGTGTGTGTGTGTGTGTGTGTGTGTGTGTGTGTACTACAGAGCTTTTCATTGTTGCAGACTGAAGCTTTACAGCAACAGTTATGCATTTAATGCATGTGTGGAACAATCAAACTCAGCCTTATGTTTTCTTTTAAGCTTGAATTTGCCTATAAAGGTTAAACAACTGTGATGAATCTTTGTTTATGAATTTATGAATAATTGATTGTGGTGTGCCTACTAGATAAATAAAAAAATCAGTTTTAGTTTAAAAAAAATGTTGTCATGAACTTTCAATTAACTTTTTTTTTTAAACATTATTTAAAATGTTAATGTGTTTTCATGTCCTCCAGTGTGACTAAAAAAATATTTTTTTGGATTATTATTTTTGAATCTTTTTTTAAACTGCTAAACAAGTTTTAATTAACCCCACTGCACATCTGACTCTATGCTGCCAGCAATCCTTCATCATCATTTTATTTGCTATTCCAGTTTACTTTTTTTTACAATCATGAGCATCTGGACATCGGACAAACTGACAAACTTCATGGCTCCACTCACAACATGATAACATTATATTTTTACTTTCAATGATAAAAACGAAAGAAAAAAAACATTCATTACTGTGCACAAACAAGATGCTCCAAAAAAAGTGCTTCTATTCTGGAAACCTTATTAGAGATTTCACACAGCACGGGCTTCATTTGCACTGTTTAACATCTGTCATGTTACTTGTGTAACATGTCAAGCCACTGAAAGCATTTTTAAAACAATTTCTGAACATGACTGAAAAGCTATCCATTTGATTCCCAAGCATAAAACTCATTTAGAGGAACCAAAAGTCGCTGTTCCTCAAAATGTTAATAGAAGCTGGTTTCAGAAGCGATTAGATTTAAAGTCCATCCCATCTTAAAAAGTCTACATTTACACCAGTGATATATATTTTGAAAATATGTTTATGTGTTGCAGCAGCACTGACATTTAGGTCCATGTGACACTGTCCCCAAAACGTCTATTTTACATTTTCAGGGACGATGATCGTCTCTTTTTTTAAATTATCTCTGTGTTTATCATTTCTTTAAAATAAATACATACATGGTAGAATTGTATTTATTTGCATGTTATTTCAGATTTCTGAAGAAGAGTTTGGATTTGTGTATTCAGTTAACCCTTAAACACCAGAGATGTTGCAGGCCACACCTAGGCAGCACACGCTTTTTGACACATCGGAACTTTTTGTCCATATATGCAATACAGCTCAAAGGTGCTTTTATCCATGACATAATCAGTTTCAGAATCCAGTGGAATTACGTTAACTTTGTAGACAATTGAAGGGGTGATGGTAGTCAAAAGAATGCCAACACTGGAGCTTAAGCTCTGATGTGAAAGGGTTTAAACCATACAGACTGAAGGGTCAATTTAGCAAACGTCAGCTCATAGAAAGAGTGATGAATCTCAGAAAACGCAGTGAGCAAATGCTGCTTACAGTACATGCACATAAAGACATGTTTACATGTTAAATTGTTCAAAAAATCATATCTCTTATGTATTTGCCCAAATTCAGTTTATGTGAATGCACAAGTGATCAGCTGAGGTAAAATAAACCTCAGTCTCCAATTGACCCTCCTAAAAAGAACTGTAAGCCATCCCAGCTGGCTTTGTCAATACTTTTAGGTTTCACTGTCACAAATTTTCCAGGAACATCAATTAGTTTATAAATGAAAATGTAAAGAAAATGCCTGCACTGGACAGGTAAGACATGTGCTTTTCACAGGGGTAAAGATATCATTTCTTTGACAGGAAACAACTTATAATGGTAAGAAATTTGAAAAAATGTGAAAAGACTTATAATTTTCACAATAATCCGAAGGCAAAAACCACCCATGCACTCCAACAGAAAAAAGCAGTCCTTTAGAAAATGTATGTGAAAGTTTTGTTCATTCAGTTGTAGACCAGGCGGGTGCACTGTCACTTTTTATTTCAAAGCAGAAGATGAAGAACCACAGCTCACACATTTAAGGAAAGCCTTTTGATCTAATCACTTTGTTCAGGTTTCCTTACTTTTAAAACCCGTGGAGAGAGAAAATTATCCACCAGTGAGACTATAGAAGCACTGTGCCATGCTAATTAGCAATTACATCCACAATCACCCATGTTAATTTACTTTGAGGGAGGTCAGTGTAATTCATTCTTATTTCATGCAATTTGAACCGGTGCAGAATTAATTCCCCTAAAACAAGCAGTATTTAAGAAGTGCTTTTCCACTCACTGCGGTCCTTTGGAATCATTCAAAAAATACATTTAGAGTCATGTATAGACTAAATTAGTACCAACGCTTAAATTTTATTTGCTTGAATGAACAGGTAACACCAGGTAGCACATTAAAAATCAATGGCTGACAAGGTTAAGACTTTTGGTGCATGGGCCTTAGGTAGAAAGTGCTGGTTTTCAGCTGGGGAGCAAACAACTACACTGAAGAAAAATCTTCACTTTGTACAGTGAAAATGAATAGACCAAAAAAAAGCTTTGAGCTGAAAATGAGTTTAAAACAGGGGTGTCAAACATATGTGTAGATGTTTTTATCAGCCGGGAAGAGAAAAAAAATGATAAGGATGTTTAAGAAAAAGCACTTTTCTAGCCAATTCCTGTGAAGAGTATGTTTTTTTTTAAGGAAATGTCCCCCCTCCAATAAAAATAATGTTTTGGGTATTTGACGTGTACTTGTGGCAGTTTTCTTATAAAAGAGAACAAATGCAATTAAAAATGATTCATTTTTGTATTTCTGAGTATTTCCCCTTTTAAATCGCTGTCAATTAAACTGTTTCAAAGACTGGTGTCCATGGATTACATGAAATCCTCTTCACCTTTATCCACCTTTGTCATGGTAGGGATAATACCTCACTGTAAGGGTGGGGTCATAGGATAGCACAAGGGTTAAGCGTGTCCAAGGCTGGATTTTATTGATGGCTGCACATATTTAAAATTAAACTTAAAATTAAAGTCCCAAATATGTTCTCTGCATTTATGTTCTCTCTCTACCCAGTTTGAAGGCTGTCCCACATTAACCAAATAAAAACAGGAACAAAATCAGGGGACATTTTTTATTATTGCCTCGATAAAAATAAGAAAAACTTAAAAGTTCAGGAAGCCTGAACTGGCTGATCCATCCTGCATCGGGTCTCTGTCTGACCGCCATCTTGCCTCCGGGGAGCCAACATAGTGATCGGGATCGCTTCAGCTCCATCGGCCCTGTGACAGACTGTCCAGGGTGTACTCACCTATGGTTCAGATGGGTACCAAATTGCGACGCTGAAATTGCGCTGCTGCCAGACCTTTGCGCTGCACCAGTCTCTCAAATCACACCACTGGACTTCCGGTCACGTCTGTACCTTTGAGACTGTCAGTCGGTGTCGTTGTGCCCCCCCCCCCCCCCTCCCTTGGGTCAAGCTCTTCACTTATGCAAGACTCAGCTTGCAAAAAAGGGGATCAAGGGTGCTGCTACTTAGCTCAGCCACGCCCATTTAGCGGAGATATTGGAGGTTTCAGATAAACAGGAAAAATGGCTTTTTATGATATTTGGGTTGTGGGATTTTGGTTAAAAACCTTGTAATCATAAGTAAAACACCACTGGGAATGTTTTTATAAAACAATCATTTTAAAATAAATAATTGTCATAGGGGGGGCTTTAAAGAAATAAAGAAAAAAATGCGTAATTCTGCCACCAAGCGAGCCTCACCGCTGTTAAGTTACTATAAAAATGATTAGGTGTTACACCCCAATTACTAATTAGTTGTTGTAAAAAAGAAGAAAGGTTGACGTGCTGTGTCAAGCTTTCCAGGATAAACAGATAGAGTATTGTTTATTCACAGAGCTGAATGGAAAACTTTCATACTTGCTATGTAATCAAAAGGTCGCAGTGCTAAAAGATTATAACATTTGGTGCCACTATGAGACTCATCAGAAAGAAACCATTTCACCATTTACAGGGGCAGTTAAGAAAAGGGAAGGTTAACCAACTAGGCTATTAGCTGGTCTGAAAAAAAACCGTCTGCATTTACTGCAGCTGTGACGTCAGTGATGGAGCAGTGAAAGCTAGCTACGTTATTGCAAACAAGTTGGTTCAAACATCCAAGCCATTTTTGGATGGTGAATGAAAAAATGCATGCAAAAAGGTTGCAGAAGTCGTGTGTCTCAGAAAGTAGTCGACCTTTACCAACATAAGTGTGTTAAGGATTACTAAAAATTGAAGACGGCTTTCATCATGTATAAAGCCAGATCCAACTTACTTCCAATAAACATATGGCAAATGTTCAAAGACAGAGACAGGAGTTAACGATTTAAGAAAACAACTGAACTTCAAAAAGCAGTGCATTCTCTACAAAAAGGAAAATGTGTTTATCAAATTTCGGTGTGGATTTATGGAATGGATTGGATGAAGGTTTAAAACAAAGAAAAAGTTAACATGTATTCATAATAACGTACAAGAAGTCACTAATAGATCTTTATAAGACCAGCAATGATTAAAAAAAATTAAAAATGTCACTTTGCACAGTTGCCATGCAAAATTGTACCTCGAATGTTTTGTACATATCTGTAAATTGAAATATGTGCATCATCAGGTGTTGTAAAAAGGGGAGGGATCAGACAAGATGTCTCTCCAACCCACTCCTTTTCAAGCACACCATATTGCCTTATGTCTTTTAAACCACTGTTTTGATTTTTCATTTGTGTTTGAAATAAAGAAACTGAAAAGAAAATTCAATTCAAAGATCTCTCAGGAGGTTTGGGCAGCCGATTGACTGATATTGCATAGCTGTGCATATTAATTAGAAGTATTGATGAGACCATCACTGCTGAGTTTCTTGAGTTGGTTCCTATGATAGACACAACAGCTGATGACATAGTCGGCTCTTTAACTGCACTGGACAATGTCGGAGTGAACTGGTCACGTGATGTCAGTTCACTTCCCTCAATGGTCGGGAAGAAGGCGGGTGTTGCCACAAAATTCAGGCAGCCAACGCAGAGAAGGATTTTTGGACATTTCAATGTATTATGAACACTTAAATGACATTGTAGAATGTGTTGCTACACATAAATGTAAGAGTCTTGTCTGATTTGGCTTTCCCTTCTTTCTTAATATCTTTCTTAATAACCACAAAAAAGCACATTTAACAGGATTCAATATAACAGCTTCAAATATTCATCTAATGAACAAAAAAGCACTTGGAATGAACTACTGTATTTTTGAGTATAATTTATGTTTTTTTTATTACTAGTTTAGCTGGGGATATTGGGATTTTACTCAGGTGAGACTTAGAGTATATGAGATTTTAAAAAGAAAAAATAAAGCTCAAGAGTTTGTTATTTTCCTATTAATAACAACTAGAGGGCCCTGTAGGTGTGTGTATCAGCATGGCAATAATGCAGAAGAAGCGCCCACCTCAGCAGAGTTCTTCGAAAGGGACACAGACAATGAAAAATTCAATGCATTTAGTGAAAAAAGTGATATAAAGAGCTTAGTGGACTAGTTAGCATGTTCCTTATGCTATATTCATCTGAATAACTGTTCCAACGTTGCGCTAATATATAGACACATTTTCAGTTCCTCTCATGAAACTAAATGGTTACAGTAGTGAGACAGATGTGTGACTTATACTACAGTTTGACTTGATTTTTTCTCCTTCTTTATCATGATTTTTTTTGTCACTTAAACCCCGGAGCAAATAGGATAATTACATTAATTTTAAACTACTGGTAATCAGTAAATAACCAAGTGTTATAATTTGTGTATGCACATTTACATAATTCTACATACAGTAATTTTTACTTCAATCATGTCTTCTTTATGACAATAATGATGACCTAAAGTTATTGACTTGAGTCAATTCATGTTATATGAACAGTTTTTTGGATGGTTTGGTCTTCAGAAGACATCCATGCTTTTAGGAGCCAGTACTGCCTGATATAAGAGCCCCAACAACAGACTTCTATAGGATCATACAATAGGAAGAAGCAATTAGGAACAGATTTGTTTGAAAAAGAGAGGACACAATACATCCAGCAGTTGAAATAAATAGCCCATCAAGAGATGAATCGATAGGTTCCCCTGCCTGATCTACTTAACATGGTAATATTTCAGGGTTTAATGATTTCATCAACAGAGACCTGTGCGCAGTAATTCCTTATTTTAAATGCAGATCCAGCAAAATTCAGTTTATTCAAATATAAATTGCCCCTATTCTTCTACTTTGTGGAAAAGCAGCTCATTAATACAAATTCCTTATCCACCTTTTTCTGAACAGTAATAAGTCGATTTTCCATTTTGGTAAATGCAAATATTGTGCATGATCATGCTTTTTAACAGTCAGCACAATGATTTGAAATACCCAGTACCCAGCACAGTTGTCATTTTCTCATTGCACAAATCCTATAAAATTTCCCATCTGCATTTGCAGATAAACAAGAAATACAATCTACAGGCTTTGCTGTTTAAACCCAAAGTTCAATTCCAGCTGATAGATTCACAGGGGATTTCCTTTGCAACCTGAGTCTTTGCTACCAACAACAGATTGTGAACCAGCAACCCTGGACATGGAATAAATTGCATCAGATGCTATCGTCAATCTTTATCTGCTGGCAGTATGTCTTAAACTCAAGCCAAGGAGTTGTAGTTGGGTGGATTTGGTTGTATCTCTGTCACACAGGAGACTTTAGAAAGCCTTCTTCACAGACCTTCTGTCCTCTGGGCATAGCTAAAGTTTTAATCGTCTGCATTTCCAAGTGCAAGTCCAGTGGGTTCAAGCTGAAATGTCACATTATGATGTCATGACTGGATCCAAGGGGTGTCATTGTCAAACAAACAGAAACAGGAATCATATGCAGAGGATAATGATGCAAATGACTTTGACTCTGTTTAATTTTCATTTCCTGAGGTAGTTTGTCAATATATTCTTTTAATATTTTTTAAAGCTACAGCTTAGTACTTTGACATATTAGTTCACTTTCCAAATGAAAAAGGGGTTAGTTAAAACCAGCAGTTTTACTACCAAAACACTTAACAATAGGTAATAGAGACATAACTTGGAGTATTTAGTAATTTATTTGTTCAGCATCAAGAATAGCAACTGACATTGCTTTTTATCTGTTAAATTATTTTTGCTTTACATGAAGCTCTCCCTATCATTTGTTTAAGCTTTGAAGATCTGTATGGCATTCAACAACTTTCTGATGTTACAACTGACATACTGCATGTTTAAAGATGTTTGAGTTTATACTTCAGTTGTTGAAATCACTTCCCTTTTTAAATCAAACGTTTTTTTCATGTTTATCTGTATCTGGGCACTTTATTTGATAAAGCTAAATACTCTATTTTTCTTGGCAAAGGTCACAGGTTTGGTTCCTGCCTTGCCTGTCCATGTGTTAAAGTATCCTTGGGCCTTGGCCACTCTAAAACATGCCATTTTGCATTATTGGGGACCTGGGACTCAGAAAACTGGTCAGTTTTTGGTGTGACCACCATTTGCCTAATGCAGTGAAACCCATCTCCTTCGTATAGAGTTGATCCATGTTGGCGGTGGGGTTATGTATGGGCAGGCGTATGTTATGGACAAAGAGCACAGATGCATTTTATTGATGACTTCTTGAATGCATAGAGATGCTGTAACAAGATCTTGAGGCTCATTGTTGTGCCATACATCCAAGAACATGACCTCATGTTGCAGCATGATAATGTACAGCACCATGTTGCATGAATCAGTACGTAATTCTTGGAAGATGAAAATATGCCAGTTCTTGCATGGCCAGCATACTCATCGAACATTTTGCCCATTAAGCCATTTTGAGATGCTCTAGATCAGTGTATACGACGGCATGTTCTAGTTCCTGCCAATATCCAACAATTTTTCACAGCCCTTGAGGAGGATTGGAGCAAAGTTCCCCAGGCCACAATGCGAAGGACGTGTGTTGCACTGCATGAGGCAAATGGTGGTCATACCAGAGACTGACCGGTTTTTTGAGTCCCTATACCCCCTAATGAACAAAATGCCATGTTTTAGAGAGGGCTTTTATTGTGACCAGTCTAAGGTAACACCTGTGCAATATCCATGCTGTCTAATCAGCATCTTGATTTGGCACACCTGTGAGGTGGGATGGATTTTCTTAGCAAAGGCGAAGTGCTCACTATCAAAGATAGTAAACAGATACGTGAACAATATTTGAAAGACATTTTGTTGAAAATGTTTGAGATCTTTGAGTTCATCCCAGGACAAACGGGGGCAAAAAAACCCAAGATTGTTGTGTTTACATATTTCTAAGTGTATGCGTCATTTTTGGGCAGTTTTAGGTTTATTTTTTTTTTTTAATGTCAAAGGGCACAAAAAGGAGCAATATTGAACATTCAGTAAGAAAAAATGTATGGAAGGGTTAAATCACTAAATGTGTCCTGAGAACAACTGTGACCGCAGTTGTGTGCTCCCTCAGGGGATAGGTCAAAAGTGGAGAACATCTTTAACTTTAATTTTCATGTGCCAGCATACTGGGTCTGGAACTGTAAGTTTGGACATTTAAGTGATTGTGCGAATATTGCCAAGGCTCTTCTTGTGCGGACTGTCAGTGAAATGAGGCTCAGTTTAGCAGGTCGTACCTGCTCCACACACCTACCCTGACAGGATCAATATCCAATTCAGAATATACTGGCATTTGCAATAACAGACTTACACACTGAATCACTTGTCCTTAAAATCTGCTGCAGCTCAGTGAGCTTTGTCTCCATCTGTCTGGTCTGTTAACATGTCTCTATAACAACATTTGGTCATGCCAGCATTACTATTTTCACCATCGTTGTCACCATTATTACCCTACATGCACTACCTCCATCACAAACAGTGATAACAGTTTAATGCCTAGCAAATAATAATAATATATTTTATTTAAAAGCACCTTTCAAGGCTCTCAAGGTCACTAGATAAAGCACAATATAGGGAACAAGATTCAAACCATTGGTACAAGACAGAAGACAGAAGGTGCTATTGATATGTTGTTTTTTTAAAGGAAGGTTTTCAGTTTGGGATCTGAAGGTGGATGTAGAGTTTCTAAGATCAGGGGGAAGAGAGTTCCGGAGTCTGGGGGCAGAGTAGCTGAAGGTGGTGCTGAGGCGGGGTAATTGAAAAAGATTATGCTGCATATCTTGCTGTGTCTCAGATTCCATGGTGTCATACTTACATTGCACAGCACACCATGTGACTGTGACACACATCAAGCCCCCACTGATTGAAAAGGGGGCAATAAACTCTCTTTCTATTTCCTCCATTGTCCAACTGTTTTTTTGTGATGATGTGTTTTGCTGACCTGTCGGTCCAGTCCCTCTCGGAAAAAGTGATCTTGCTCCCAGTGGGTCTTTATCTAGTTAATTAAAGGTTGAAAAAATACTCTTGAATATGAGAAAACAACCTTATAACATGAAAGTCAAATTTTAATTTAAGATAAAAATAAAAACATTCCAAAATGTACTTCCGATTCAAGATGATTACATTTCTAAAAGGTATTTTTGAATGTATTTGAGCAAAAATGATAGAAGACAAAAAATGATTTTTCTCTTATAATTTTGATAAGTCCACTCATGATTGCAACTGCTGCATGCCTGAATGTAAATCCACTCAATCCCTTTAAAAAGCATGCTGTCCTCATTTTAGTTTGAGCGATGCAACACTGGGCTGTGGTTCAGGTAAACAAAGATGCAAGGACAACTGTCTAGTGTGCTGTGTTCTGGGGAAAGATTTTATTCCAGTAATCCTTGAATTTGGAAATTCTTCTTTCCATTCTGACCAAACATTACCATTCACAACTTGTGTTTTTTCAAGTTCTATTAATCATCTACAGTATTTTTTGGAAGCTTGCTTGCAGAACTATCTTGAAATCTCTCACAACCTATTATCTGTAAAGTGCATGACTTGTCTTCTTACTCAGCAGCAAACGAGATTTGTTCTCTATTATGCTATTACTTTCAGCTTTGTCGCTCACCTTGGCTTTACTGGGTCATTTTTATTACTTCTAGAGGCAAAAAAAAAACAAACTCGAAGGGAGCTTGTAGCCGGAAGGTGCCAGCCAGTGTCAGCTAGTCAAGTGTTGCTGCAAAAAGCCCTTCAAAGAATTAAGCCTCCACTTCAATGACTATTCATCCTTCAACTCATCAGCTGTCACTTAAGAGATCAAGAATATGAGCGGGAGGTGGATGCTTTTGGAACAACTGGGAGCATATTTTGTATTTCCGAAAAAAGAGATGAACTCAAACACCTGTTTTTTTTATGCAAACTACAAAACATTTATGTAAATTTTCATTCCAGCATAAAACTGTCTAATTGAACCAACTTTAGCTTAAACCGATTGTTTTCTCTTGAGTTGCGCCAATACTTACAGTAAGTTCGCCTCAGCGGTTTTAAAGTGCATTTCAGCGTTTTTTTAAGTTTTAGGTGTTGTTTTAAAAGCTGAAACATAAAAATCTATAGATAACACTAAAGAGTGATATTTACTGTCACCTAAATGTGGAGAGAAAAAAAGTGATCCCAAAGATGTGCACTATTGGAGATAAGGGAGAACCACAAGAGGGAGACAGAATGCCACCTGGGAGGGTGCTGACAAGATGCTGACAGGGTGCAGAAAATGCTTCAGGTATAAAATAATTCTAATGTTATTCAAGCAAACAAAAAAATTTATGTTTGCACATACTTTGTAACCAAATAAGATGTAAATATTGCTAAATGTAATCCACCTGGCGTAATCTGGTATAAGTGCTTGTGGATGAGGAATTCTGTTTCTCAAAACAAGCTCTTCTCCTTGTGTGCATCTTTAAAAGCACAAGACAGTTTTATGGTCTTCTGTCAGTCATACTTCTCAAAGAAAATTCTTATCTTTGTGTTAGAACCTCACATGAAAGAGCATTTTCTTGTTGCAACAATCCAGTAGTTACTGCCTGATGTTGCTTGCACAGGACAGGATGAAAGTTGCAATTGCAAGAAAGCATGCAAGTTTTGCATCAGTACTAACATCTCTGCCCAGAAAGAATGACCTTATACTTAAGTCTTTTAGGGCTTAAAAAAAACTAAGTCAGTAAATTTGATTTTCCTTGCAGTAAATTTGTGAAAAATTCAATATTTTTACAATGTTTAGCTTTCCATGTACAGTATAAACCAGTATTAATAAAAATAACGTACGCACTTTAAACACATTATGCCTGAGAATATAAAAGAAATTAGGGCAGTTGCTACAGTGGGGCAAAAAAGTATTTACTGGTAGTCAGCCACCAACTGTGCAAGTTCTCCCACTTAAAAAGATGAGTAAGGCCTGGAATTTTCATCATAGGTATACCTCAACTATGAGAGACACAAATCATCATCCCTCTATTTACACTCTCTCCAGCTAGCTTACAACCCTTCACACCCTCACCTTACATTAGTGGTGCAACAAAAATGGCGCACAATATCAGACTCTAGCCGTACAATTTTGAGCCAAGTGCCAGCTCAGATGAGCAAAACAAAGACGTACATGGATCTAGTAGTCTGCAAGTACATGCATCAGAAAGAAGCAGAGCACGGGAGCTTGAGGCTTCCTGTAGTAGCTTCTACATCACAGCTGCAAGCTTCTTTAAACAGCATTTTTTTCGTCTGCTTTTGATTCACAACCATTTGAAAAAAGAAATTGAATTTTAAGCTTAATTTTCTCTAAGTCCTCCATCATGAGAAAAATGCTACAAGAACATGTTAAAAACAGTAGGTCTTTAAATTCTGAAGTGCTAAATAGGACACATTTTCCATGATTATATACATATGATGCCAATCTCAAGCTATTTGACAGATTTTTTTTCCTAATTTTAGGAAAGCTATGAAAAGCAGAAGTTGATGTACTAGCTTGACATTTAAATAAAAGATTCTGGAACTGAGAATAATTGCTGGGTTTTCAAGACAATATCAGGATACTGAAAAGCTTTCCAAAAAGACTATCTCACTTAAAGATAGCTTGTTTTTGGTCTCCCTCTGTGCTTTATTGCCTAAAAATTAAACATTCATGAGAAGCCTTTGCCTTATTTACATACAATGTGTTTCATCTTTGTGAGCAAGTCTTTTTCAAGGACAATGCTCTTATCAGAGTTACTAACCTCTTATTTAATGACACTGTTGAATATCAAGTGTCTTCTTTGCCTTGGCACTTGAGCTCTGAATGAAACAAGCAGAAATTATGTAAGGTAAGTTCCCCGTTAGATTTGTGCACCTGAGACGTTTAAAAGTGAGACCATTGTCATGTAGATTCATTGTCAAGGAAGAGCATTTGATGAATATTTTATCCCCTTTGCCTGGCACCTCTCTCCTGTTTGGATATAGACATCCTCTGCTTTAAATCACACTTGTGGCCCTCTGGTGTTCATGATGCAGATGAGTTTCTTCACATGTACAGTTTAACTGAAGCTGCTTTAGTTAATTTGCTTTTTTTATGGATGTATAACCCAATAAAGAAAAATTAGAATGCTGCATTTATCAAAAATGTCAGAGAACTCTTTTCTACATTGAGATAGTTGAAACATAAAGATTAAAATGACCCTAAAACTGTTTGTCACAGCAAAGCAGCCTAAAACGATGGAAATTGATGCATGCAGGGAAAACAAAAAACGTTTTTCAGAATTTCAATAACTTCTTTTATTTTAAAAAATTAAATTTCATGACATTTTGGAATAAAATAAAATACAAAAGGTACACTTTTCTGAGGCTCTACCTACAATAAACTTTACACATCTTTCATCTTTGTCTGCAGTATTTTTTGTGATGCCTATGACAACTGGGAAAAAAGCATTTAGTCAGCCACCAATTGTGCAAGTTCTCCCATTTAAAAAGATGAGAGAAGCATGTAATTTTCATCATCGATACACCTCAACTATGAGAGACAAAATGAGGAAAAAAAATCTAAAAATTTTGATTATTAAAGAAAAAAAATGGCAAATTATGGTGGAAAATAAGTATTTGGTCACCTACAAACGTGAAAATTTCAGTCTCTCAGAGACCTGTAAATTCTTCTGTAAGAAGATTCTGTCCTCAACTCGTTGCTTGTATTAAGGGCTCCTGTTTCAATGCCAACACACTGTATTGCTTCATATTAAATTCTTTATTTTAGTATTACATTGTCAAAACTCTGTTTCATGATTCTGTTGGTTACTTTCATCAAAATAACTACACAAATAACCAGAACCAAGAAACAATAGTTTCCTAAAAAGTCAAAAACAACAAAAGGAACAAAAAAATGTAGAAAATTAATCTACTAAAGCTGCAGAAAGTTATTTGTTTTAATAAACTGTCAGTTAAGCCATTTTTTGTATGAAAAAATGAACTTTAACCATAGCTATCTCTAAGTTAAACATCCTCTGACTATTTATCTTCTCATCTTCAATCTTTTTGCACCGACAACTGTTTTTATTTTGTCACAATGATGTTTGGAATTTGCTGTTGAGGTCATGTTTCAATTCTAAAAATGTTTTTTTCAGTCAACTTGTTTTTTGCTTGCTGTATTTGAGTCTTCCAAATCCCACTGCTGACACAAAGGGATCAACAGTAAGCATAAAAGCAGACATTGTTTTCTCTGAAAAATTTCTCAAGGTCTTGTTAACTCAAATACTTGAAGATATATGATGTAATTCAAGCGTTATTAAAAATGTTCTCAGTAAAAAATGCAAACATTATGAACGCCTTTCACTGCTGTTTATAAACAAACATTACGGTAACCGTACCTCTCATATCTCTTATAAGATACTGATAAGTGGAAAACAGAGTCTGAACTTGATTTTATTCCACCCAACATAATGTTCCAAAAATGGGTAATTAGACAAAACAGAGAGTAGTGAGGACTGCGGGCAAATACAAAAATATGCTGTTACGCCCCCTTCTGGGTCTAGGGGCACCGAGGCGGCATAACATAAAAAAAGTAAAGATTTGGCTAAAAAGTTGACTAAAACACAAAACACCAAACGAATGTCTCCATAAAATAACCAAATTTATTTACAAAGAAACAACAACCAGCAATAACTAAAAGTGAAGCAAAAGGCTTCAGGGTGAACCCAGGCCAAAATAACAAACAAAAACCCCACCTAACTGAAACATGTAATCTTACCTGGGGGGTATTCCAGGAAGCATGTTTAAACTAGCCTGACTTTAACCCTGAACTCTGGCTGAAATCCGCCTGAACTTGCTTACTCTGGGTATGTCGGTTCCAGAAGACCGGATATGAGTTGGCGTAATTACGCTCGACTTGGTAACCCTGGGTTAACCCACGTGCACAGCAGGTACATAAAGACATTCTCAATAGATCGCCGATTTCTGGAGTCACCATGGAAACGCGTGGGGAAAAAAAAGAAAGCGCGACACTTGAGACGGAAGTGAGACGGAGTCTGAGATTTTAATGACGGCGTATGAAGATTATACGTCCAACAAAAAAGTAGCACGGCTGCATCATCAAAAAAAAAAAAAAAAAAAAAAGAATTTCTGCTTGGAGAAAATCAACAGACAAAGTAAACGCACGAGTTTCTGATCTTGTTTCCATTTTCCTTGTGACGCATATATATATATATATATATATATATATATATATATATATATATATATATATATATATATATATATATGTATATATTGAACTCTCATATGTCCAAGTTTGAGCCGGTGAATATGCTAATTTTTATAACAATAAAAAAGACGGTAAAAAAATGCACGGAGTGCAAAAATTAATTAAATAATTTCCCATCATTGTGCGTGCAGAGTGCTAGTGTAGGGGGGCTATAAAAACTCGTCATCCTCTCCTTCGCTCTCACTCGTGGTGCTGTGACATAAGCACAGTAGGACAAAATAACTCGACAAAACACGGCAAAACACAGTAAAACAGCTAAACAACTAAACATATTTAGTCAAAAAGCCACACTTCAACCCAAATCCGTCCAGACAGGCAAAGGGAATGATATCCCAGAATCCCTTGCGGTGCCGCTCTAACAGCAGCACCAAAGTTACGCCTACTTAATTGAATTAATTTGAATGAAAGTAAAATAATTGTCTGAAAACTATGTGTTATTTTTAAGTTGACTTAACAAAAAAATGATTTCTCTTAACTGAAGCAAATAATTAAGTTAGATCAAAGTAAACAAGTTTAATTTTCCAACATCCATATGTGGTCCTATCACCCTCTCACTGTGGAAAAAGTATTATCTGGGCTTCTTCATCCACTAAATCATCTTCAAATGGACACGCCATGCTGCTTCACCTCTCTCAAAACTAAGCTTCAACTAAACCTGCTCCGGACCAGGTTATGTTCAGAGCATGAGTTGCCGTGGCAACTTGACCTACCCTGAGACATAACTCCATTTCTGGAACCGAAAGCTGAGGTTATCAACTTCCTTAGCCTCAAACCTATCGTGGGAGCTAGCATAACCTGCTTTCTGGAATACCCCCCTGCAAATGAAAGAAAAGGGAAATCAATGACAAAACACTTACCTCCCTAGACTAACAAAAACAGCAGAAAACATGTACTAAAGAAAATGGCAGTTCACCCCTACAGCTTCACTTAAACATAACTATAAACCAAAGGACTAAACAGAGTGGGCACAGAGAAAAACTACAAAGGACTACAAATACAAAATACTAAAGTGCAACACACAACTAAACAAGTGGCGAAGACATAAACTAAATGAAGAACAAAACAAAATCGGAGAAGAGGGCCAAGCTGCAGTGGAGGCTTTTGCTGCAAGGCACCCTTCTCACCGGCTGGAGGTCCAAGTGGTGGCTTTAAAGGCTGCCTCCACCAGCTTGTCCAAATTGAGGCCACACCCTTGCCAGCACACCTGAAAATAATCACAGACATACAAACAAAGATCCACAAAAAACACTGAAGTCCCACTCTGATACAAAAATAATACACAAAACAGAGCAAACAGAATCAAACAAAACCAAATAAAACCAAATACGGCCACAGCCGTAACATATGCCCACAGTTATGTGGAAATTTGAGCGCCATTACAATAGTTATGTGACCCCTCTTAAATACAGTTTTATCCACTCTATCCTCTGATAATGACACCAGAAAATGTTCTATTTTTTATTAGAGCCCAGGAGATCATGCATTCTTCCTTTGGTGTGTGTGTATTTGAGTGTGTATACATCGGTGTGTAGATGTGTGTTCCACCTGCAGAAGGTCCGGTGTAGGTACCATAACCGTTCGGCCTGTATTAACCATTCGGGGTCCTTTCGACTTAAGGTAACGTCACACTATGGTAGCTCCACTTGGACAAACTACGTAGCATCTAGATCTGCTTGTGCTCTTCAAATATTCATTTCACGTTCCCTTTTGTAACCTAAAGTCATCTTCCCTTATAAATTGTGTCTGACAGTATTCTTTGCCATTTTTATAAAGAGATTTTGCCACAATTCTTCCGGGACTGTTGTGCCAATAATAAAGCACTGGGCTCACAGATTAAAAAAAACTATAAGCGAACATGCATTCAATAATAATCCTAACAATAATAAAGGCACGTTTAGAAGACAATCTTGCTTTATGTCAGAGCTCTGAATGTTTTCAACAAACTTTATAATATTTTATTCTACGGTAGTATCGTAATTTGTCCAGACCAATCTCTATCTGACACATCATCGAACCAACGGACAGCCAATCACATAATGTGACGTCAGCATTAGTCCGAGGACCCCGAAGGACCCTGAACGGAGGTTCCAGGCCGACCGGTCATGGTACCTACACCGGCAGGTTTCTGCACTCCGCCTGCCCATGCCCCCTTTAATTCTAACTGAGACTAACTTCAAGCCAGCCAATATGATGCATGTAGGGAGCACCCTGCTTAAGCTGACCATTATCTTTGTACTGTGAACGTTGCATCCTGCTACTCTCTGTGTCTGGGACTTTGTGTGTAAATAAGAAAAGGAGTTTCTGGTGAACAGAACAATTGCACCATTCTGTTGGTGCACCTTAGTTTGGGTGCTAGTCCAGTTTCTTTATGATTCAATGAAGACATCAAGGGGCGGAGTCACTTGACAAAGTTTGACAGGTGACTCTGCCTCAGCCACAATCAGCTGTTTTTAAAGACGTCACACACCACCATCTGATGACGACCCTGACGAAGGCGGAAGGCATTCCGCCGAAACGTGTCGGTACGTTTTACACAAAACAAACCCAGTGTCTGATAAAAAATAATTTAAGTGCTTAACCAGTTTCTTTATGTTTTTTTATTTCAGGTTTAGGTTTCTTATTTAAAAATGGGTAATTAGACAAAACAGAGAGTAGTGAGGATTGCGAGCAAATACAATGATATGTCCATAGTTATGTGGATAATTGAGCGCCATTACAATAGTCAAGTTACCCCTCTTAAATACAGTTTTATCCACTCTACCCTCTGATAATGACACCAGAAAATGTTCTATTTTTTATTAGAGCCCAGGAGATC
The DNA here is from genome assembly GCA_023969325.1 of Oryzias curvinotus. Classification (NCBI taxonomy): domain Eukaryota; kingdom Metazoa; phylum Chordata; class Actinopteri; order Beloniformes; family Adrianichthyidae; genus Oryzias; species Oryzias curvinotus. The sequence continues at coordinate 15,895,391 of CM043710.1, read as the reverse complement.
ATGCATTCTTCCTTTGGTGTGTGTGTATTTGAGTGTGTATACATCGGTGTGTAGATGTGTGTTCCACCTGCAGAAGGTCCGGTGTAGGTACCATAACCGTTCGGCCTGTATTAACCATTCGGGGTCCTTTTGACTGAAGGTAACGTCACACTACGGTAGCTCTACTTGGATAAACTACGTAGCGTCTAGATCTTCTTAATTCTGTATGATGACGCTTCACTTTTTTTCCAATTATTGTTCATTAAAACACCTGAGCTGCACTTTTATCCCCCCCTGATTTCAATTTTGTCTTAATATCACCCCCTCTGCCTCCTTCCTTTGGAATGGGGGTGTAACATCTGGACTCTGGTTCTGAGTTTCAGACATTGATTTTGTTTGAGAAATGGACAAAGTCAGTGTGACGTCACTCATAAAAATACTTTACTTCCGGCTCCAACCAAATGAAGCCAATTCAGTCACCAGATAACATCAGTAAGCAGTGATTGGTTCAATCGCTCTGAGTCCTAATTTGTAATGAACTGGCTTTCATGGATTTAAGAGTCTCTTGAATAGTTTTCAGTTTGAAATAGTAACATTAGGCTAAATCTAACTCACAGCAGACACATTACGTCAACGGGTCTGCCTCAGAAAGAGTTTTTTTTATTTTGTATGTTGTTAAACCTAAACGACTGCAAAAAACAAAACAGCAACAACAACAACCCCTTCATGTGCCACTGTATCCACAATTCACAAAAGATTATCCAGTAGAACAACGGTTCAACTCGATACAACAGCAAAATTTGAATTCTATTTCACTAATGTTCAAAATGGTTGTAACTTGTCAGAATTCAGTATTTAGTATACAGGACAACACTAAAAGTTAGGCTTTCCCCCCGCAATCTTCCCGTCTTGTTCCCTGGACGAAACTTTGGCATCACAAGGTGAGAGAGCGGCTCCTCTAAAGCCTCTGAGCTTTATGCAGAAACCAGCACAAATCCACAAAAACACACTGGAGGAGCCAAGAAGCATTCTAGGATTTTACTACAGATTTGTAGAAGTCATTGTTGTTGTTAGCATTGCTCTTTTTATATATGATTTTTTCTACTTTTCAAAAATATCCTTAGGCCACAAACAAGCTGTGGTCCAGTGTCCTTTCTCTGATGAATATTACATGGCTTGCAGCTTGACCAGCCATCCAGCACTTGGTGTCATGGTTGATAGGTTTCATTGCTGCCTTGCTACAGTTTACTTCAAAGTTTTTTTTTTTATTATTATTCTATAGAGTTTTGTTTTTGACTTTTGAGTTTGTTCCTATCTTGTTTTTTTATTTTTATTTTTTTTTTACTTGAAATGTCCTTTGTATGTACATATTTTTTCTATTTTATACATAAGCCCTTAGCAGTTCCTGAACTCACTGGTAAAATCTGAAAATAAACTAAAAAAGGTGAATGTCTTTTTATATATTTATGAGAGATTTATTGGTTGATTGTGTATTTGCATGAGGTCATATTTATTTATTTAATTATGAACAGTTTAGGACTCCATAGAGTTGGGGTAAACAGATGATACATTTTATCTTTCCAAATGCTTTCACCTGTTGTTTTTCTACACAGGCACATCCCACCCAACTAACCCCCCAGATTTTTTAGCTTTCACATTAGCTTCAACAATGATATATTCCACTCATTCCGAAATTGGATGGTTTTGCATTGTATACCATTTTGTTAGCAAGTTCAATACATTTCTTTCAATTTTCAACGATTGTATGTATTTTGTTCCACTTGCACTCTTTATTTGAACGAGTGTTTTATGTAAAAAGGGAGTGTTCAAGCTAAAGGTAGGTCAAGATTGACAAGTAAATTGAACATATTTCTTTAAAAGTCCATTATTTGCAGACAAATGTACAGTTTTTTTCTAATCCCAAAGAAATAAGATGCCTGGTAAAATTCCAATACTCCTCTCTAATCAGTAATGAGAACATGAGTTGAATGTTTTTTTCTTTCAACAATAAGACCCAGCATCTTTGGTTGAAAACTATACATACCTGCGATGCACAGCAATAGTCTCCATCTAACCGTGTGAATGGAAAGTGCAGCCACTTTGCATAGAGCAATTCAAAGTTAATTTCCCAAACTTTCTCAAGCGTAAAATGAGCAGAGCATAGATAATGCACAAAAATGCATTGTCAACTGTGTAGTGTATGTGTTTTGTGATTGCATATGGCAAAAATCCTGTAGACTTTCATCAGGAAGCCTTAAATCACATTGCATACATTTCACATTTGACCCCCATGGTAATTTCTGCTGAATAAGACATTTTCTGACTTTTATTCCGTTTTGTCCTTTGATTGTGTTTATCAATCCAAATTAAACGGATCACAATGTACTATAAGTTGGTTTGAATAAATGTATACCAAACTAAAGTAAAAGTCAGTGTATGTCTTAACAATTTGATTTCAGTGCTCTTAATAAAGCAACTAATTTAAACAATTGAAACGTGTTTGGACTGTGTTGCTTTGGTCTCTGAATTTATTTTAAAGTCATATTCAAAGAAGGCTTTGAGCAGCTCTGTTCCATTTCTGTTTTGGAGGGACAACATCCATGTGCACGGCTGCAGTTCTTTACTATAAACTGCAGATACATTTGTTATGTCACTCACCAGCCAATCAGTGGCCAGAGAGTAAAGCAACACTGTAATCAAGCCTGAGTCAGCATGTTTAAAACATTGTCCTTTTCAGAAAGGTATCCCACACAACAGCATAAAGGGAAATACCATAAATGTGTGTACTAAAGCAAGACCATACAGGACAAAGTAGGCCTCACAGGAATGTTTGTGTAAAAGGCCATGCAATGACCAGGGCTTGATTACTGTGGTGAAGTTCAAGTCATTTAAATATTTAATGTCCTACAAAAATATTGATGTTTACATTTAAATGTATTTATTTTATTTATATTAAATTAGTTTATTTATATTATATATTATATTTATTTATTGATAAAGTGTTATGGTAAGCTCCCCCATACTGAAATTACGCCTTTCAAAAAAAATACCGGTAACCAAACATTTGCTTCTTTGATTATATTTTGGGTGAACATTTTACCAATACTTAAATGGATCGTAGAATTTTTTTTTGTTTCTTCACATTTAATTTCAGATGGAATGCTATTCCAAATAAATGCCTTAAAATCTTAGATCTGGAGAGTTGATCTTAGAAAAATAGATAATTGGACTCCTAAGCAAATTAAATATGGAAATAAAGATGCTTTAATAAAAGTGTCACAACTGCAGCTGATAGGTAATAAAAATGATCTGCTGTGCCATAATTGGCATTTCAGTAGTGATCACACTGTAATAAATGTACATTTCTCCTCCAAATATGTATGTAAAACATACATAAAATACTTTAGTACCATATTTTTACATAGGGAACACTGGATAAAAAGCACACTGTGAGGTGTATCAAGCGAGACAAAGGAGTCAGAGATAAGTCCATTATTCATTCAGATATTATTAACTGCGTTCTCAGTAACTCTAGGGTAGTTTTCCAAATTCCTTCACTACTCAATAGATAGTGCCATATATAGTATGTTTTGTTTTGTAGAGCCGTATGAATCTACAATTGCAAATTTCAGTGTTCTAGAAATTTCCCAAAAGTTTTTTGCAAAAAAAACTGTACATCAGTCCTCACTAAATTTGTAAATATAGACCACAATGCATTGCATTTTAACTATTTTTTATTTGAAAAAAGATAAATTAATTGAAGGTATTTATTTTCTATAAAACATCCATGTTTTCATCAAGAGAACACAGCAGATTAGTAAATAGTAAAATATAGTAGTAAAATAGTAAAAGTAAAAAAATGGAGTGAGCATGGTGTTCAAATTGCTTTTAAAATCCTGGGCACTGGATAGTTCCTCACTATGTAGTTTTTTTTCCAAGTTAGGGAGTAGGGAGGGAATTTGAACATAGGCTAATCTTGTTTGTAACACTCCAAGCATTAGCCACATTGGAAGCATTAGCGTATTCACAATAGGCTACCTGTAAGTCCCAACCTTGTCTGAAACACGTAAAACATTAGCGGTGACATCAATAAACACCGCCAGAATTCATCCATGTATAAGGTACTCCCAAAATCAAATCGAAACGTATCGTATCATATCGTATAATTAAAATGAAGTGAATTGTATTGAATCAAATAAAATTAAATCAATTCAAATCAAATCAGTGGCATCTTAGGCTTTTAATTATTATTTCGTTGAATACTTATTTTTTATTTGGTTGCTTCAGCAGGTCTGAGTTTCTATTGTCTGTATCTTACTGAGTGTATGTGTGTTGCATTAATTCTACTGATTTTATTTTATTTTTTTATTTTATTCATGATTGTTTCTCTCAGCTCAGTGTTCCCACTTGTCAAAGGAAGTTGCTACCAGAAAAATAAAGCAACTTTGACTTGATTTGAAACACTACCAGAATTCATCTATGTATGAGGTTTATTTAAAAGAATGTAGGTTTTTAAGTGTGCCTTTTAGTGCGGAAAATACGGCACAATGATAATTTTTTAAGGCTTTTGTATAGGAGAAGATTTTTGGCCTTCGTTGTAGATCTTTTCCACAAAGACGTCACACAAAACTTGCTTCACTGCTCCTCTCCCACTGCATAAATGCCGCATCTGAAGTCGGATGATTCTGTTGGCCACACAGGAGAGCAAAATAATGAAGGGAAATCAAATGTTGTGGCTGTTCTAGGCTCGACTGAAGCAGGCTCCTGAGCCAAATGGTCTTGGGGTGTAATGGTGCTCCTGCCTTTTAAGTTTTATCACTTGGTTGTTCTGCCATCTGGACAGACCCAGAGGTGCAGAGAGACTGATTCAAGCTAGAGGTAGTAATAGATAAGGTCAGACATTCAATAAAAGCATCTGTGAAATTACAGACACAGTCTTGTCATTGTACCATGACGGATTTAGCACAGAAATGTAATGTCTTTTCTGTACATGTGAGAAATATGGTTTGGTCACAAATGAGGGGTATTCAGTTTTACTACTGGCAATAATAATGACATTAATGCCCAGATCCCCTAGATAATCACCAGCTCTATGTCCTAAATATGTAAAGCAATTGAGAGGAACATGGTGAAACTGCCTCTGAAAGCAGATTATAGTTGGACCAGATCCAGAGAAGCAAGGCCAATGATAGCAGAAGATGAATTCGCTGATGCACATTTTCGCCATAACAATTCCTCTTGGCCACCCCGCTGTTGTATGTGTTGCGTGAATGATTTGTGGGAGCTTGATCAGCGACTCACTCATTCAAAAAAGCGATCTATCCTAACCTTTTCACATGACTGTGTGCTCAAGCTTGAAAACTCTGATCTATGGCACCCCAAAAAGAGTTGACCCTCATTGGATAAAGCACTCCAAATTGCCTCCTTGATATACAGCTAGCCCTTATTATTGCTCCCCCTGTCAATTTTCCCTATTCTTTTCAAGGTCAATTCCTCTGTGGGAGGGACAAAGCAGCAGACAGGCTCTGCTGTTACTGCTGGTCTGCCTCCCATCAACCTATGCAGTCACCTAAACTCCACTCCGGGCTCCAGTCATATCGTATTTGCTGGAACGCTCAACCTTCCTTCCTACAGCACAGCAATCAAGCAGTATGATAAAATTAAGCCAAGAAAACTGTAGCATAAAGTTTCATAATGTCTGAACTGTAATGATTTGAAAAGACAAAAGTGAACTCTTTTTTGTGAATTCAGAAAAACATTTAAATTTGGTAATGCAGTGCACACAGCAACCTTAGTTTGATGTAATTTTTGGACATCCTTCATTTTCAAGTAATCAATGTTACGAAGACACATAAAAATACGTTAAAAGGGTTTTTTTATACTTATGTCGTTATATAGAAATAAAACATGCCTTTATAATGATACACCCACTATCATACACAGAGATATATGCAAAACACATTTTAAAAATATAACCTAATTAAATCATATTAGACATTAGAGGTGCAATACTATAAGTTTGTCTCCTGTCATTTCCTTTCAAGCAATCAAACGTTATTTTATTTAATATTTAATAGATTCAATGTTTCAACTACTTTATAAGTGAAAATGTGTTTATTTATGATCAAAAGTAATAACAATGACATTATTTACATGTTCATGTGGATGTATATGTGCAGAGGTAGAGCGGTTGACCACTGGTTGGAAGATTGCAGGTTTGGATTCCGCACTGCGCACCAGTGTGTCGAGGTGGACAAGAATCTGAAACCCACATTGTTGTTGGTGGTTATGGGTTGGCGCCAGTGTTCGGCAGTGGAGCTGCCATCACCGTGTTAATGTGTGTGCGTGAATGGAACTGTGACTCTAGGGCTTTGGGCCTTTTAAGAAGATATTTACTATTTAAGTAGTATTTACTACTTACAGTGTATGTATTTATGTGTGTTTGTGTGTCTGTGGGTAGGTGTGCGTGCGTGCGTGTATGTGTGTGTAATTGTTTTTCTCTTTTTTTTTTTCCAACCAATTCATGACTGATATCCAAAATAGGTGTGATACTGTATATCTATGTAATTCTTTGTTCTAGTTTGTCTTCTTAATTTTCAATTCAAAAATAATGTAATATGCTATAATATTTTAGCTGTAAAAATTATTTTGGCAGCATTTTAAAGAAAAGTTAGTATGAAAATAAAAAGCTGCAGCTTTAAAGACCAAGCCGTCCTCTTCTCATAAACATTTTGACCTTTCTTCACTAAATAGAAAACAACTTTTGCACAACTTAAAACTTGGGATTGTTTCATTTCGTTTCCAAAAAGGTTAAAGACAATTATGTTCTTAATTGGGTTTTTTTTTACCCTAGAAAATATTTTAATCCTTGGTGTTTGAAATTTTTCGCAGAATACCAATTGTTCATCAAAACCACTTCCATTCAGTGATCATTGTTTAATTTGTTGTACCATACCAACTCCCTAAGCAACACTTGCTGCAATGATTGTACAGATTACATGCTTCACACTTATTTTTTGATTTATTTTATCTTTTTGATTTGTATTCAACAAAGATTTCTATGTGCACCACTAGCATAGGCATTAAATCTTTTTACACTACAATAAATGAAACATTTGAATGTAACAAGGGACACATTTTACTGCTATTAAAATCCCCTGCTTGCATTGTAGAAAAAGAAATGTGCTATTATACTGAAAATTATAATCCACAGCCTTCAGGTAATTTATGGGACAGCTTGAAAAGGTTTGAGGAAAATAAAAGGGTTGGAAAGACATTGTTCACGGACAAGTCCCAATAATTTAACCGCAGCATGAAAAGCAGAGGAAACAGACGTCAATGAGGACTTTCATTCTGCTTGATGTGTTGCAGAGGTCCCCACATCACTTCCTAAAATACTGCTTCAACAAACAATGCAACCCCTGCAGTGACGGAACATGCCCCACCACAGACACCTTATCTGTTTACACAGTGACCTGCTCTGCTGAGTTTTTGGTGTATGCGAAATATCCACACATAGAAACACTTTAAACAAAATGTATATGTATGTAAATATGTTTTTACTCTTCTGTCTTTTGGATGTTTATGAATTAGTTTTATATGTATTTGGTGAATAATCCACTTGTGAGAAGATGGGATCAGTGGGACTTCAGGAAATCTGCTATGGTCCACACTTGATCATAGGGAACCAACTTTAAAGGTATCATAACAATAGAAAACATGAAAGACAATGCAATTAGGATACAAGCAAACATGTCAGTGCAACTGCTATTATCGCAAAACACACATTCTTATTTGTTAGTATTTGTTTTGTCAATGAATAATGAACAATATTGCACACATTTTGTTATGATGTGGTGCAACTCCTTAGTTTATCAGCATGCATGACATATATAATTATGTATTTTACTGGTCAACAGAGGGAATTTTATTTTAAATCCTTTAGTTTTTATCTTTTATTTCATGGAATCAGAAATTTTACATTTTTTGTTCCAAAGCTAATTTATCTTAAATCAGATATCAGAAAAACATAATTGTATTGTGACTAAGCTTTTAGTGAAACTCTCTATAGACATTCTGAACTTAGATATATGAATGTATCAAAACTTGAAGTTTAACGCTTCAAGAAGAAAGGAAAACCCTTGAGTAACCCTCTTAAACTCTACGAGAAAAGCAATGATAAGAGGACAAAAAAGAGTATCTTGGTATTGTTTTTATGAAAAAGGTTCTAAACCATAACAACTTGTATTTAAATGTTGTGAAAGGCTGAGGACAAATAGACCTTTGAGAGTCTGAGCATACAAAACAAAACAATATTTATTTTCTTGCCTACTTTACTGAAACAGCTTTTTTTCTTCTAAATTTGTTTTCCTTTTAAATCTCAGCTTTTTTTTTCAGTTTTGCTTACCATTTTCAGATGGATCTATCCTAATAGTTAGAACCACTTGATTGTCGTTTGTTTGGGAAGACTTCATGTATTTCTCCAAAATAAAATCAGTTTTTGCATCAGCCTTTATAACCTGAAAACCTAATTTCACAATCATTCGACTGCTATATTTTTCGGATTATAAATCCCCATTTCTATTTTTGTTTGCATTGTTTGGCCAGGCGGGGGGGGGGGGGGGGACTGATACTCAGGTACATACTCAAGCTATACACAAAGGGCATGTGATGCACGTGCAAGAACCTGCATTTAGTGTGTTATTGGATACGTTCTTGTTATCTATTGTGTCATTTTCCTTTCAAGAAGAAATGTTCCCAAAATGTGACTCCTGCTCCAGTGCGACTTCTATATAATTTTTTTTTTTTTTTTTTTTTTTTGGCTGCTGCGACTTATACTCTGGAGCAGAATGTTTTCCAGACTAAAAACAAAACAAAGACATCACATGCTAACCAGCTTTACTAAAACATGTTTATATAATTGTAATAAATAATGCAAATTATTAATGTAGTCTAATAAAGAAAAATGTAATATTGTCATATCTGTGTACACTTCATCTATTTGTACATAAAGAGTGTAGATTTGTGGGATTCGGAATGAGTTTTTATAAAATGATTAATAGGAAAAATGCATGATTCAGTAAAATAATTTTTAGAGCTACCTTAATCCAGAATTTAATGAAAACAAATTAAACTAAAGGTGCTTCATTCTAGTTATCCAGCATCCAATTTATTACGTTGGAATTATGCATGCATGTGAAGACCGAACAAATTCCAGTCACTTGTTTTACACCATTACTTTCATTAGCAGCTGGAGGTTGCTGCTGCATCCCAATTGAAAAGCCTCATTCATGCATGATGCAAACCAACTAACACGAAGGTTTGGGCTTTTATCTTGAGTGAAACACAACTTTTGAACACTAGAAATTAAAAAACTCTGTGTGAATAAGCTCCTATAACATAATTCTCATACCAAGTCCGGCTGACACAGGGAAAAATCATTTGGGGGAAAGTAGATCCAAAGTCTTGCTTGTGCCCTGCATTCAAAATATATGGTGACCTGGAATCCAGACCCCAGGGGGTTATTGTATATTATTTCTCAGTACAAAGAAGTGCTTGAAGTTCTCCACAACAGACAATACAGTTTGTGCGTGTTTGTATGTGTGTGTTCAATGGGAAAGGGGCTTTTAGACAAAGACAAGATCAAAAGAAAGCTCATGTGACTCGTGATATTTGTCAGCGAAGGAAGTGCAACTTCCGATCATTTTAACAGGCACTGTTTTTTTTGGCAGCCTTTGTTGTTTGTTTGTGTGTGTTTGGTTATGTTTTCTTTTTTTTCTTTTTTTTTTTTTTTGGCTATGCAGCAATATAGAAAAATGATTATGGAGAACAAAAGCACACAGTTGTATGTACTGGTAAATCCCTATGAAATCAGGATCTCCAGCAGTGAATATATCAAGCATCAGTGCTCGACAACCAGACCATTTTCTAACTTGGTGCTTGTCTGCAGAAATGGTTGTTTAGTTCTATTTTTATCTTTCAGAGTAATGCAGAAAGTTTGTTTTGTGTTTAAACTCTGTGTGGGGTGATGTGATGTAGGAGCAGAACGACCTTTTTACACGTCGTCTGGGTGTAAGCTATGTCACTGTAACTTGTATGTGTGAGCTAATTGGCTTCTTTTGCCATTATGCCCTCCCCTTGACCTGTAGGAAAACGCTGCTCTCTCGCAGTTCACCAGGCCAAGAATTGTTCCACTCAATTTTTCCTGCTAAAGGTAATTGCTGACTGACTTCTGACCTGTGAGTGTCAGTTTTATGGGCCACTGTAAATTGCATTCGGGCTGTTTGAAACACAAAGTGGTGTAAACTTTATTTAGCTCCTGGTTACAGAGTTACAAGGAACAATTAAGCTGTTCTTGCTTCTCTTGATTGGGTCTGATCACATTTGTATTGAAATAGCTGCATGCTGTGTTCTTAATAAGACATAGTTGCTATTGTAAAAGCAGTACATTTGAAAATAATGCAGTTTCTTTAAAAAATACAAATATAAAAACTATATTTTGCTATCCATGAGAAGTTCATCCTTTGATTAGTAAACTGTGGGGATGTTATTACAGCCTACTTTTCAACAGAAAAACTGGCCCTGAATAATCAGTTCATTCTAATTTAGATTTCATTTCATGTTTTTGGAAATGTAATACCAGTGGTTCCAAATGGCTTCAACGCCTTAGACTCTGGACCTCAGAGCCTTCCTTCCAAGCAGAGGTTAAGTGGTCCAATTTAACATAAAAAATATGTTCTTTACCTCAACAGCAGAGATATTTTCTTCAAACAGCTCGACATTCCACCAGACTCAGGCTAGTATTTATTTATGGCCCTCTGGTATAAAAATTAACATCGTTATTTAATTAAACATAGTGATACAGCTTACACATGTTTTGGAATTTTGTCAATGATGAGATTCGGCTTTGTGGTTTTCCTCTGAATTTTCATAATTAACTTGTTGTTCCTTTGAGTTCTACAAAGAATATAATAAAATAGAATACAATAGAACAGAATACAATAGAATAGATGTTTGTGTTGAAATTAGTTTGACATGTTTTTTGTAGAGTGCCACTTATGTAAGTGTTAATGGCAGAAAAAGTGTGCATTATCAGAAATTAACGCATGCTGTGGAAGGCCCTGTATCCCGCCCGGTCACTTTCAAAAGAAATACATTTTCAACCAGTTTTTAGTACTTTATTCTTGTTATTTTTTTGTTTCAATCACTTTTTTCACAAAAGCGGACTATTTGTCACAAGGTGCAGCGCGCTGTCACGGTAACATGCAACATTCTAAGTTGCCGGCACCAACCTCGACTGCAGCGGCAAAGGAAAGTTATACATATATATGCTGATCATTCCGACAAGCTAAATAAAGCATCAAATCAGAGAGAAAGTTCACCTCTTACCGATTGTTTTTTTCCAGATGATGAAGCAAAGGTTTGTTTCAAAGAAGCCAGCACAGTGATTTGGAACATTTAAGCAATGTGACTGGAACTGTGGATTATCACTTTTTGATCCACACCCAGCAGCCATTTAAAATCGAGTATTCACCCATACCGTGGTATAAAAAGCTGTAACAAATACTTACCCTTGAAGTGTTATAAAACTCATTGCTTTAGTTTTGGAAGTTAGCAGTGATTGTTGTTTGGGAAAAGAGGAAGGTGAGACTTTTATGTATAAACGAATATGACCAAATCACCATGGACTGCAGACTTCTCTAGACTGTTGTGATGCTGCACCACAAACCAGCTTGTTTTGTGCAAAGCACATGATAGATGGGAGGGGAAAGCTTTGTAAGGGGCTTGGCACTTGGTTTACTACAGCCAATAAGAACTTGACCGACTCCACCTTGTAGCCATTGTGTCCAGGTCATGCAGCTGTTTGATGTAGAAAGTGAATGAAGTCGACTGTTCAGCTTTACTGTACTCAGTTGAAACAGAGCTCAGGAGCTCCATCCAACTTTTGGACTGACACCTTGGATAGAGACGTGCAGGTTATTTGAAGAATGTTGAACTTTTACAGTCATGCATTTGCTTTCAGTATTGTTTCCCTGTGGTAAATATTCAAACATTCAGATTCAGTGATTTTCTTTTGCATTAACTGGCTTTTTTTTTTTTTTTTTTACAGATAAACAGAGCAGCTCCACCATCCTTGTACCTGAGCTTTTGCTGAGGTAAGATACTTTTTCTCAGGTGAGATACCTGACTTGAAGTTAGAGAATTTTTTTTAAACTTCAAGAAAAAAAAAAGCTTTTTCCAAGAACAACAACTTTAAGGTGAAGGAAAAAAATGACTGTCTTTTTTTTAGGACTCATATCTTTATTTTGTTGTCAGGGTTATTATTTTGATAAATAAAGGAACATTGCTGCCTGAAATCACAAAGAGCGCCCTGATACCATGGGGGTCTTGAGTTACTAATATTATTCAGACATCCCAAATTTTTTATCCTCAGACACAAAATCGTCTTTATGCCGGTGCCTGTGTTCTCGTTTTATCTGACCCTGCTCGATTCTGGTATGTGTGCTGTCAAGTGGTACTTTTAGGCTCCCCACTTGAAGTGCTTTATTTAGACCTGTACAGTATGAGGGGTTACATGCTTCTGCAGATGAGTCTTATATTTCATTCCTCTAACTGGCCTCAATGAATCAACTCTATTGTTTTAACTAAACTCTTTCTTACTTTACTCTGGAGGATTCAATCTTAAGTTGAAAATGTAGGTTTTATACATCATTTTGACAATTTTTCTATGTTAACTGGAGCTCAGTCTGTTAAAATGTGCTTATTTACTCAGTGTGCAAACTTAGGATGTCTTATTCTTTCAAAATATAGGTAACACCACTTGTCTCTAGCATTCTGTGCTGGTCTGCTTTTACACCATCAAAATGTTGTTAACTGCCACTCTTGTGTCGCACTAAAAAAAGTTTTTCTGGGATCTTAGAAAATCTATAAATCCACGCTTCCTGCAATTTCCCATTTTCCTCAAATGTTAAAACATTTTTCCTTTTTTTATATTTTGCTTAAAGCTTACCAATAATGCAACACTTACATTGATGCACACAATACAGTACTGGTCATATAAATAATAACAATTGTACATACACAATCTTCTTTATGTATTACATAATATTTTTACAGTTTCACCCATGTGAATACTAAGCTGTCCAGCGTGACCCATAAAGACAGAGTTGTTATTTATCTTTTACTGTGTTTAGTATCTTTAGAATAAGGCAGGGATGCATTTACAGCTGCACAGCAGCAGCCAAAATCCCAACCTAATAACCAAAGGTCTTTAACCTCCATTAAATATGCACTACTTGCTGCACATAACTAGCTTGTCCAATAAGTTTTCAGAGCTCCATGCCAAATATTCAAGCCAGTCAAGCTCTGCTTGGCTTTAAAACATAATATTTTCACCAACTGGGTTATTTTATCCATTGTTCACAGTGAGATCAATGTTTTGAGGGTGTATGATGGCTGTAACTTCTTGGCTTTAGCAGCCTGTTTGCCAACTGTTTGGTAAAGGGTTTAGATGATCATTACAATTTTTTTCATGATACCTAACCCTCCATCTGTTGCTTTGGAAAAAGGTGTCAGCATTATTTTGCCAAAGTAAACATGGATGTACCGCAGTTCACTTGACTTTGCTGGTTGACAATAATGATGAGGCAAAAATTTAGTAGTTAAAGACCTCAGTAAATAAAAGTTACTAAAACAATTCAAAAAGCAAAAACACAAATACATAAAACCAAAAATAATAAGAATAAGAATAATAACATTAAAGCTAGACCTATGTGACTGTTCTAGAGACTGCCTGTATTTTTTGTGAAAGCACATCCTCTCAGCCTAGCAGTTTTACCAAGATGAACAAGTGAATGAGTCTGAAATAGTTATTCAACTTTGAATCTGTATAGTTCAAGCAGTTAAAAGTCTTTTTAATGCCTTTTGATCACAAGTCTCAAGTATTGTATATGATGCAGAATTTTGCGGGATGAATTTATTAATATAAATGGCTGCAAACCTGCTAGTGTTGGTACTAAAACGCAGACTAAGAAGACCAAGATGATTTAGTTTTCTTTTGTGTACTCTTCACACATTTGATGCATTCAAAACAGCCACCAAAGATATAAAAAAGAAAATATTTATTTGATTTAGAGTTTTATTATAACTTCATTTTGAAAATATATGAGTGAACTAAAAACAAGGATGGTGTACATTATTTTTGCTGTCTTTTTCTACCACTGACAGATTGTTTTTTCATAGAGGGAAAATGCCGTGTGCCGTTGGTGGTCCTGAAGGCTACACTCCACCAGAAGGTGGCTGGGGATGGATGGTTGTGACTGGGGCCTTCATTTCTATCGGCTTCTCTTATGCCTTTCCCAAGTCCATCACTGTCTTCTTCAAAGAAATTGAGGTGATCTTCGACGTGACAAGCAGCCAGGTGTCATGGATCTCATCTATCATGCTTGCAGTCATGTATGGCGGAGGTGAGCTGAACTCCACACTGCAAGCAGCGAGGTTTGGTTGCATTTGACATTTAGCACTTGAGGAAGATTTGTAGATGGAATCAATTTCTGGCTCTTAGCATGACCGTAAAGGATTTATTCCTGCTGTGTTGGGTTAGAAGTCAATCCTTTGTCTTCTGCTAAAACACAGCACTCAGAAGCATCTCCCTCTTGTTTTGTCTACAAAGAAGCCACTGATCCTCACAGTGAGAGTCCACGCTCAATTAATAAACTTTCAAACTCAGATAGAATAATACTGTATCTCTTGCATTGAAGTGCTGTTGCAACATAATCTCTCCAGAGTGCACAAATAGGTTTTGCTTTTGTGAGCACATAGATTATTCCCCTGGTGCTTTGAAAGTTGAACAACAGCGGGGAGTTTATGAGGTGTTCCTGCACTGAAGAAATATGTGATTGGATAAATGATATGACATGGCTTGAGTCAATCGGATAACAATAAACCTCCATTCATGTGCCTGAATAGACCTTAAATAATGGTAGCAATACGCTGAAAAAAGGCCTCTTTCTGCCACACAAATAAAACACTGCTGTTCTCTTTAACAGTTCAAATGTTGAAAAACAAACAATATGTGTGAAAAAGATATATTTAAAACACAGAACAGAAAATGTGTTTTGTTAATGAAGTTTGTTTTAGATCTGCTGAGTTGTGCATATGGAGTTGACTATTTGCGATCAGAAACAGCTCATAATAACCTTCATACTGCATAAATCCGGGGAAAACAAAGCTTACACGTCTATTTACTTTCAGCAGCATTACACTGCCAAGGCATGTAAAACATCTTATTCAAGCCGAACCCTCATTACTGCTTGACGGAAGGGTCATGTTCCCCTTAAAGGAATCAATGCTGCTTATTGTTCAGCAGCACATTCCCCTAACAAGTAGCTGCTGAGTGACATGCATGCTGTAAAAGGAGGTCAGTGGGTTTCCCTCCAAGACTTTTTAACCTCAATTTTAACATTTTGATAACAAAACTGAAATCCATATCAAATTGATCCTAGGTTAGATTTTAATTAAATTGAGTTTTGTTACAAACTTGTTACCCTTGTATGACCTGCAAGTTTTTTTTTTTACAAGACAAACCTTAACCTAGTTTTGTAGTTGACATTCACCTTTGCCCTTACAGAGAAACAAATAGTCCTTTTAAAAGATCCCTTTTTTTGTTTCCTTATGAAATGTCCTTGTCTACTGTTGTCTCATACTTGGCATAAGCCTCACTGATTTGTTTGATGGATGTGAAAATGGGCACAATTGTGGGCTTTGAACTCCATTTCCAGGTGAATTTCCTCTGGAAGAATGAGAATAAAAATGAGGACGTGTTTGTCAGAGCTGTGACAGTCTGCTCTCATTTGTGTTTTAAACATTCTGAGCACAAGTGAAGTTCATTAACAGCCTACTGTTGCATACCTCTGAACTCCTTCAATTTTTGATTCATTACACTCATAATATTCTACACTGGTTTGCCTCCAACCTTTATATATAAAGTAACCCTCAGCAAAATGGAAGGAAAGAACTCATTGTGTGCGTTGAAACAAGCCTGCATTACAATTTAAAACCCCTTTTTTCTTGCGCTGTGCTGGCAAATGAGTCTGGACAACCTCTAAACAAAAGCTGTCAGTTTCCATTTAGGTTCATTGGGGACCACAGAGATTTGGCAGGAAGGCAAAAGTGTCGTCCATGTGGATCCTCATACTCATTTAGACTGGTTGTTATAAGCTGTAGATGGAAATAGTGTTTTGGGACCCGAACTCTGCATGCATCTTAGTTATTTGTCTGCAAGTCAGAGTAATTTTCTAGAACTAATGCAAGATCTTGTATTCATGCATCTTAATAAGTTAATTTATTCCTTTTTCATTCAGCTTTTTCTTCTGAAATAAGTACCAGGTGCCAAACCTGCCAAAACAAGATTTCCATTTTTTTGTATTTTCCATGCAAACCGTGGTGCCCCCTCTACCACTACACCACACACACATATGAAATACACCCCCACGTTTATATGTCTGACCTGAGAAACATCCATTAATAATTTGAAATGCATTTGGACTCCATTTGAAAAGATTTTCCAAACAAATTATTTTTCTGTCAATTTTTATGAATCTCAGACCGAACAAATGATTTTTTCATTGCAGTGTTTGTGGTTTTTCTGACAGATGGAATTATTAATAGCATGAAAACGCTTCCACTGCACTGCAGTACTGACACAAAATGATTGCAGAAGTTGTTTGAATGTGCTCTAGCATTGCTGTGGCACCAGAGCCCCCTGGTGGTTAAATATTAAAGTGTGCTCAAGGCAGTGGTAAGCTTTTAGCAAGCAGTGACTGCAATTTGCTTTTTAATATATATGTTTTGTATATGTTATTTTATTTATTTTACTACAGGCCCTATAAGCAGCATCTTGGTTAACAAATATGGCAGTCGTCCTGTCATGATGGCTGGAGGATTACTATCCGGAGTGGGACTTGTTGCTGCCTCTTTCTGCAACTCTGTTCAAGCCTTGTACTTCTGCATTGGTGTGGTAGGAGGTAGGTACATTTTGATCATACAAACATAATTTTTAGTTTGGTCAACATAGGCCCACTACTTAGGCAATTGTGAACATTAGTTAAAGAATGCCATAGTTTTTTCTAGATCAGGGGTCTGCAACCTTTAACACTAAAAGAACCAATTGGTCCAGTTGAGCCGCAAATTCCCACTTCCCCTTTTAGAAAAATAAACTTTATTTGCATTTTTATGACCATTAAGCCATTTTTTTTTTTACAAAATGTAGCTTTCAAATATTTACAAAAGTATAATTATAATTGTGTTATATTTATCTATTTATAAAAATATTTTACTCATGACATCAGCACATAAAAGTTCCTTTCAAAATAAAATACACGAGTCAAATTAGATTGACTGGCCTAAATTAAAAATGCAAAACAGTTTAATCAATCTTGGCATTTTCTATCATTATAACTCTTTTTCTCCTTATTTTATCAAATATAAACATGACTATGTTGGGGAAGAATCCTGTTTAAAACAAATCTAGATGTAATCATACACTGTAAGAACTTTGTCTCTGAAAAGCAACTACATACTGTTGTGCATCAGAGAAGAAGAAAATGAGCTTTTAGAGTATTCTAATAATAAAACCAAGCGTAATTTACTAAAACAAATTAATCAAAACTACAAACCCATTTTAGTTACATTTTAGGATTTTTTCTTTAAAGCCAAAGAGCCACAATGAAGAGACAAAAGAGCCGCATGTGGCTATGGAGCCTTAGCTTGCAAACCCCTGTTGTAGAACAATGAATTTTTACTGTTAATTATTTATTTATTGTTATTTTTTTTTCCTCAAGGTTTGGGGTTGGCTTTCAACCTGAACCCTGCCCTCACTATGATTGGAAAGTACTTCTACAAAAGACGTCCTATTGCCAATGGGCTTGCTATGGCCGGAAGTCCTGTCTTTCTCTCTACCTTGGCTCCTCTCAACACCTGGTTCTTTGACCAGTTTGGCTGGAGAGGAAGTTTTATGATTCTTGGAGGTCTGCTTCTTAACTGCTGTGTTGCAGGCTCACTCATGCGACCTATTGGGCCAAAACCAAAGCCAGCAGTGAAGACCACTGAGAGAAGGACTGTGTCACAGACCATTAACAGCTTCATTGACCTCACTTTGTTTAAGCACCGTGGGTTTTTGCTCTACATCATGGGCAACTCTATAATGTTTTTTGGCTTGTTTGCACCACTAGTGTTCCTCTCTAATTATGCCAAGAGTGAAGAAATACCAAAGGAGAAGGCAGCTTTTTTACTCTCTGTACTGGCTTTTGTTGACATGTTTGCCCGTCCTTCAATGGGCTTTGTGGCTAGTACCAAGTGGGTTCGGCCCAGAATCCAATACTACTTTGCTGCCTCTGCACTGCTCAATGGTGTGTGTCATGTTTTGGCCCCTGTATCTGTTGACTACACAGGCTTTGTTATTTATGCCATTTTCTTTGGCTTTGCTTTTGGCTGGCTGAGCTCAGTACTGTTTGAGACTTTGATGGATCTCGTGGGGGCCCAGCGCTTCTCAAGTGCTGTTGGGCTGGTCACCATTGTGGAATGTGGTCCGGTACTGTTAGGGCCTCCACTGCTGGGTGAGTTCCCCATCAGGAAAGATTCAGTTTTACAAACTTGCGTAAATGGCAAGGTTGGACACAATCAAAGAGGTTTAACTTTTTCCTTTTTTTTTCCAGGAAAGTTCAAAGACATCTACCATCATTACAGGTACACATACCAGGGCTGTGGGATCATCCTCATTGTCTCCAGTGTCTTCCTGTTTGCTGGAATGGGACTTAACTATCGGCTGTTGGCCAAAGAGAAAAAAGAGGAGGAGAGAAGGCCAAGGGTGGGAAATAGAGGACAAAGTTCCAATGTTGACCATGCTTCTAAAGCGGTGGCAGAGGCTCGGAGCAAAGAAGACACTGTCTAGTGCTCTGCACCCAGTCAGCTTTCATCTTTGAGCAAAGTAAAACATACCTTTATGAAAAAAAAACTTGATTTGTATACTTCACTTACAGGTTTTACCTTTGATCCTGTTTTAATGTTACATACTTGATAAAAATTAATAACAGTTCAAAAATGTCCATTAAACATCTATTTTGTTTTTCAACATTTTTGTCGAATGTGCTTACTTTGTCAAACCATATACATTAATAAATGAACTTCTTTGTTTTTAGCTTTGAATCTGCAAAAGCTGTTAATCATTAAAATAAAACTTGGCTGTAAAGACAGCAAAGTTTAAAAGAAAAATCAAATTGTTTTATTAAAGCTTGCTTTTCAAATGTATGTATACAATTTGAATATATTAACCTGAAAGTGTGTATTTTTTGTATCCAAGTTATATCTAATATTTCTAAGAAAAGCGTTTTAATCTGTTTAATGAAACTGACAGTATATAAGGGTATAAGAAGACTAATGCAGTTTACGAGGAAGATCTCTAGCATAAGAAAATAACCAATGTCACTAATACTTATTTTTGTATTTTTAAAACCATTATTAACATTTTTGTGCTTAAACTTCATTACAATGTTTTCCAGCATTGTTTTTTTTTTTACATGTGTATTGAGACACCTCAAAGTGTCAAATAAACTACCATTAAAAAAAGACTTTTTTTCGTTTTTGATACTTCACAATGTCCATGTCTATTTGGTGAATTGTAAAATGATTTGACTGACTGTAACAGGGCATCAGATGCCTTCAGAGTTCACATACCAGTGAAATATGAATGTCCAGTGATGGTCAAAGAGGGGCTGTACTGGCTGCCACGCGTCTGTCAGGGCAGCTGTGGCTTAATCAGTAGCTTCCCATGACCAAGTATGAATGATGAGTGAGTGAATGAATGATGGATGTATCCATTCAATGATGGATTTAAGTGCTTTGAGTATCAGGAAAATTGAATCCATTATTTTTTATCATTATTAGTCTATCTGGTTTTGACGTAACAACTCCACATGCGCTCAATTCTGGGCGTCATGATTTAAATGTCAGTATTTTTATTTGTCTGTGACTAGTTTGCCAAGAGAAAAAAGAAACTTCTGTTTGTTTGTTTTTTTTATTCATTTATTTATTTATGTATTTATTGGGGGGGGGGGGGTGTAACAGGAACTACAGCGCAGGCTGATTGCAATTGTGCGGACTTCTGAAATTTTGATTTTGTGATTTTCTTTTTTAATATTATTATTTTGCATTGTTGTTGAAAGAAAACTAATTGGATATTATTACGCAGGTGAGTTAGTGTTACTGTCTTAGTTTCAAGCCATGAAAAATAAATCCAGCGGATGCATCTTAACTTAATGAATTAATGAACATTAATGAATAAAACTATCAAATAGATAATTATAGAAATTACAGCGAAAAGGCGGCGTTGTATGGACGTTGAAAGGGGGAAAATATTTATCATAAATAATAATAATAATAATAAATAACTTGAGAAATGAGAATGTTCATTCTCTTGGACAACCGTTGAAATAACCGTTGACGTCCTTCCGTCACGCGCTCGCTTCAACGCCGTGGCAAATGACTTGTACTGACAGAGCCAGGTGAGGTTTATGCGATGAATTTATCTGTTTGGTTTTGTGTTTATTTGTTTTACTTATATTTACGTTTAACAGAATTCATGCTACCAGTTTAAACATATTTCTGGGTAACTTTTGGTTATGCTAACCAGTAAACGTGAATTTAAAGCCGAACGGCTAAACAAGCTAGCTAACTTTTTCTTTGTGGGTGTATGCGTGAGAGACTTCTTACAGGTGAAGAACATAGCCTAATAAAAGTAAACTCGAAGGTTTTATAGCCTTTGGTGTAAAACATAACATTATCAGCCGTACAAAATTGACTTTATTAATATTATTTTCGTTTCAGAATGGAGAGAGATCATCATGGCTTTAATTTCAAACTGTTGGTACCTCCCAGAGTAAATACCGGCCAGGTTAATGCTGTTCGGCCAAAGGAAAACAATGAAAGCAGCATTGACTGCTTGAAAACATTCCAACAGGTAAGTAATGGGACATGCACGGCCATAATACTAAAAGAAAAACACTTTTATTTTTTAAATTAACACAGTTAAAACGTGTTAGCGTGGTAAAATATACGCCTGTAACTTACTGTGTTTTTGTTTCTAAATTACTCGTCTACACACTATTTTAAAAGTGGTAAAATTTTCTGCAAAAAAGCACCTGTTACAGGTGCTACTTACAAGAAGTTATTACTAATAACTTATGGGGTTTTTGTTTTACTTTACAATTTGCCCTATCCATCTTTTTGGTACAACCCCAGCTTCTTCTTTTTTTTTCCAGTTTTTTTTTTTTTTTTTTTTTGGTTTTTTTTGCACAAAATCACCAAAATTGAGATCAAACTATTTTTATGTTTTACATCAAAAGTTCAAACGCATAGAGACAAAATAAAAATGCATTGTCATTCCTACGTCACTGCAAAACGCTGATGTGATTGACAAACTCGTTATTACTGATGACTAAAGATACTGAGGGATAACGGCAGGTAAAAACCTCCTCAGTGTGGTTTACCACAGGGGTGCCAATACATTTTGGCATCAAGCTACTTTTGAGACAAAAGCTCTAAAGGATTCAGTCATTTTTTGTAGTAATATATAATTAGCCCATAAGAACCCAGACCCATTTTTTCTTTCCTTCGGCTGGGACCCCGCAGTGGGGCCGGCAGAAGCCTGAGAGAAGAAAGAAAGGAAAAAGAAAGTGGGGTCCGTGTAGTTTAACACAGTGACGCATGTTTCAGATTGCACGATCTGAATGTCAATGAAGTGATGTACTACACGGTGAGGATGATTGTTTGCTGACAGATATTTTAAATACTATTTTTATTTATTTATTTATCTTTGATTGCCCTCAATCTACCATCACATCCTTTATTGACATAATGAGCACCCCCTGGTTTACCTTGACAGAATTATTTTCAGGAAATACTGAGATTCTCCATGTGAAGAAGTTTTGATAAATTACACAAACAAGATTAGGTATTTTTGTCTTATTAAACGCCCTGCATACCTTGTGAATTACTGTTTGTGTAATAAATTAAAAAGAGATTTTGAATAAATGTTTTTATGGCTGTATAAAAAAGCTTTACTTTTCTTTTTCTGTAGGGTCACCTGAGATGTTTTGACCAACAGAAGAGCATGCCGTTTAACACAAATGTGGTTGCACCAACTAAGCCAAACAAACCAGGTATTTTACACTACTGACTCCATTATTTAAGGCAACAAGGTGTCAAAGCACAGTTTGAAATGTAATTCTCGATTTTCGCCATTAGACCTTTTATCTACCAGAGGTGTGTCACCATTGGAAATGGCTGAGGTACAGTGTTCACTGAACAAACCATCAGCGTAAAAAGTTACACTTTTAACCAATTTCTTTTCTCAATATTTCCCAGAATATGTGTAGCCCTGGTGAGCTTTATTCCAAGCTTTTTGATGAAATTGAGAAAATCAAGTTTTGGAAGGTCAAAGTTGAGTCAGAGACAGTGCAGCAGGAAAGAAAGCTCCAAGAAAGCAAAATAACAATTGAAACGCAGCGAAAAGCAATTCAAGAACTGCAGGTGCGTGCATGCAATGTTAAGGTTGATTCAAATCAGCCTTTACCACTTTTCTCTCAATTTTTCATTGCCTCAATGGGCCTCAAGTTCTCTCTTGTTAAAGTCAACACGACTAAAGGCACAAAAGTAATAAACTAAGCATACTGGTGATTTGAACTGTTGTATATTATTGGCAGTGGCGGTTCTACCCTGAATTACTCCCCGGGCGAGATCCTGCCCAGGCGCCCCCCCCCCATAGAGTCACTTTGTCCGTGTCAACAGACATGTTTTATTGTCATTAAAATTAAGAAATTGATTTAAAAAAATATGTTTATCAGAATTTTGCACTGCTTTATAACAGTTATCAGAACATAAAATTAAAAGGCCATAAGCATGGCAAAAACACAGTTAGGTAGGAAAATATTTAATCAAACACAATATTGAATAAATAATGTAAAATAAATATTATAAAGTACATATCGTATATCACTTAAATAACACGCTAAAATAAATATAACTGCAGCACCAACACACTAAGAACAGAAACACTGACTAAAACCTAACCTTTCTAGCCTTCCTTGATGCAAACTCGTCAATAACATCATCATATGAAATCCCCCCCCCCCCTCCCCCCCCCTGAATGATTGATACTAACAACAGCAGGTTAGTTAGTCGCTTGTGAGACATCGGTGACCTCAGGTATGATTTGAACCACTGGAGTTTGGAAATTTAGGAAATTTAAATAGTCATGCTCTATATCAATCTCTACTTCAGAGAAGAAAAATGAGCTCATGTTTGCTGTCTTCAATCCTTTGTCTGGTACATTTTAGTTATGACCTGTTACATTATGTTTTGTCCCCATAGAGTTGTAATAAATGGTAAAAATTCATTTTTAAAACTACCTACAGATTTATGTAAATTCTATTGACTTATATTATAACCCAACATTCGTTAATACATAATAAATAAACCTCATACATGCAGGCTCAAAATTAACCCCTAAACCCCTAGTTAAAAAACATTGTGCAAACGTTTGAGCTGCCACAAATGATTATTATAGTAATGGCCAATCTGCAGCTATTTGCCCCATTAGCATGTTATGGCAGCAGCAGCAGCAGCAGAACAGCAACAGCAGCTACCAAGACAGCTTATTTAACATTATGAACTAATATACAACAGCAAAACACAACAAAACCTTTGTGTTACAGCAGAGCAGACAGACACATAAATCATAACTAATGTTACAAGTTAAGGCAGAGCAAAAGTTGAAGAAGAAGAAAATCTTAAACATGATGTTATTTGTAACATTTGGGCTTACTTTAGTTTTGGTCATCGACCATAAAAATGTTTTCCTCTGCAACGTTGTTTTTTGCAGGGCAGGTAGCATTAGAAAACATGCATCTAACTGTGAGGACAAACCCTTTTCTTTGTCTCTTTTCTCCTTCTCTTTTTTTCTTTCCTTTTTTAGGCACCAGATGACTTTGACCTTTTTTTTCTCCATATTTCAGATGTTTTTGGCATTTAGCATAAATGTCCTCCCAAAGGCATCAAGTCCGTCGACTAAACCAACTGTCACCTTAGTGAAAACATTGTTTTGTTTTCCCATTTTTTACTTGAGCATTTCACACAAAAAATAACCCAAAGAAACACGATTCTTTATACCTATATAAAAAATTTAGGTTATAGAATGTCACTGTGTGACTGACTTAAAAAGGTTTTATAAGCAGATTCCACCCCCACGCCCTCGTCCCCCACCTGGCCAATTCATTTGGAAGCGACTCACAGGTGAACTGATTCGCCGCAGCCCCCCCCCCCCCCCCCCCTTCTTCACACATTTCCAGCAGGAGCGCGTGCTGCTGCACCTAGCGGCGCCAAGTCGCTACACGGCGGCTACACGCTGTTTTTATTGCTCTTTTTCATCGAGCACTGAGCCGCAGCCCGCGACTGCCCCCCCAAAGACGATCCAGCCAGGTTTGGCGCATGCGCAAACGCGGCGGTGCTCCGTGCTCACCTCTCAGGCGGCACCCTTCACCCCGCGCCCCTTACCTTTTCCTTCTTCACAGACATTTACGTCTACTTCTCAAAGACAGGAGAGAGAGAGAGCGCAGCTGCGGGGCAGGAGCGCCGCCAGCTTTCAGGCTGTTACAAACTCTGACATAAGCAAACAATAGTGGTGCATACATTATTTTACAGGGCTGAGCCGCTGGCGCCGCCCCCATTTCATTTTTGCGCCCCAGGCACCCGCCCGTATCGCCCGTGCCTAAAACCGCTACTGATTATTGGGCAGGATCCATATTCACATTCTTGCCAGGAGATTTTGTCTAGTTTGTGTGATCTTTTAATATAAAATTGCTCTTTGGAGCGGTCTCTACATCTAGTCTCTACAAAAACGTAATAAAAAACACACTAGATTCAAATAGATTCAAGCATTTTCCTAAATTTCATTACTTTCAATTAGTTCATGATAATAAAGGCTTTTTCTTGTTTTGCTGTTCTACCAAATGCTGCATATTCTTTTAGAGCTTGTAACACTAGATGATACTTTTATTGAAAATTTTTGTTTGCTTTGTCCTGACAGTTTGGAAATGAAAGTCTTAGCATAAAGCTAGAGGAGCAAATTGGTGAAAATGAAGATTTAAGAAACAAGTACGTTTGATAGTTTCATTGTCACACACACTGCATGTAATGCAGTTAAATGGAAATATCCAGTTATGAAATACAAGTTTTCAAATTCCTGTAAAATATTAAAATTCTATATTTTTAATATAGAAACAGCGCAACAAGGAACCTGTGTAATATACTTAAAGAAACATTTCAGTGGTCAACAGAGAAAATGCAGTTATGTAAGTAATTAATTCCTTTTTATATTTCAGACAAGGTTTTTTTGTGGCACTAGAAGTTTAATTTATTGTACTTTTTTTAAAGTTGAATCTGAAAGAGAAGAAACACATCACCTTTTCCTGGAAAATAGTGAGAATATTAAGGTAAAAGAATTCTAATGTATAAAATAGAGCATAAGATGTCATTGTTTCACCTCTGAAAATAACTTTTTGTTGCAGAAAATTGTTGCAGCATTTCAGAGCCTCAGTATTCAAGTGGAAGCTGACCAACAAGAAATGCAGAAAGGTACATTTCCAAAATTAGCATTTATAATGAAACAAAAACTAATATTTATACAATTGTATCTTTTCTTTTAGTCAAAAACCATGTTCTGCAGTTTGAGGAGCTTAAAGAGAAGTATCATCAAGACCATCTCGCAAAAGAGGAAGAGGTTAGTCAAAAGAAAAAAAACGTTCACGTCAATTTTCTTGGAATGAAACATGTTTTTACGAGTTTTTAAATGATCAACTGTTATCCTCACAGATTTCAGTGCTTCAGACTAAACTTCAGAATGAAGAACATGAACTTCAAACGGTACTATTCAAACTTAATGAAATTCAGAAGCACTGCAAAGAGCTTGAAGAGTCAACAAGTAAGTTCAATGAACACATTTATACTAATATCGTAGCAATTTAAAATGTACATTATCAATAAAATAATTGTTTTCCTGTTCTTTTTTGCATGCTTTTTTTTTAATTAAAGAAAATGTTCTTTTTTTTTTATCGGATTTGTTTAAACTTGTAAGATGTATTATGGGGGATGTCCTCAATTTTTCTGATGTTCTGTAGTAATATGGTCTATTGTTATTTAGTTAAGATCACATACTGTTCTTACAGATCAACAAGCTGAACTTCTTAAGAATTTAAATTCTGAGAAGGAGAATAGTCTTCAAAAACTAAATGTTGCTGAACAACAATGTAAAGATTTGGAAGTAAGTGATTTGGATATATATATTATTATTCATGGTAAAACTATTCTTGTGTATAATCAAAATACCATTACTTATAATTGTAGAGCAGAAAATCTTAGCCCTTTTAGCCTTTAGAATTACACTGCTTTTTAGAGTTCAAAGACTGTCTACAACGATGGGAATGTAGACTCCCTGAATCAACAAATTTGAACAGGTTTAAGATAAAACATTGGATAGATTTTGTTGTTTTCCGCTGCAAAGCTTGTTTTTATTCTGTTTTTTTCACTTGTTTCCTGTTTCCCTCTGTTACTTCATGCTCAGAGGTTACATATCTGATATAGTTTTTCAATGTTTTGGCAACACGGCAATGCAAAACGGCTGCTTATCGCTACATTCTTTTTCTTTTCTTTTTTTTTTTACGCACATCCAGATAAAACTACTGGAGTTGGAGGATAAATTGTCTGCTGAAAGGAAGAAAAATGAAGAAGGCAACTTCGAGATGGAGAGATTAAAGGAAGATATTGTGCAGTATGAGTGAGTTTGGTGAAATCCATCACACAGACAAATGTTTTGTAATATACATGTTTTTGGTTTTGACCATCTTTTCTGAACAAAAAAATGGCAAGAGGTCAAACGTTTTGTAAGCTGCAGCTCAAGAAAAGTCGCCTTTCAGATCATGTTTAAAACTCATTTAGTTTTAAATCCACTGATGGAAACAGAAAAGTCTGACCTAACTAAATTTCAAATGATTTTTCTTGACCTAAATTCTTATTTTTTTAATAAATGTAATTCTCTTACTATAAAGTACTTTATTGAAAAATAGTTGTGAGTCAGGCAAATGAGAAGATCAAAATAACTCACACCAACTTGTTTCAAAAAACTGTACATGATTACAGGCCAATAGAAATGTGAAACAATTTGACTGACGTTTAAACTTTTATTGTTCTTCATTTAAATAGAGAGGAAATAAATGCTTTGAAAGCAAACATCGAAAAGGAGAGTCAGAACATGGAAACTCTGCAGAAGAAAATAGAAGAACAGGTAAGTCTGTGAGCTGTGGTTCTGGAGAGTGGGTTGTAAACACTTTAAAACTAAGTGTTCATTTATTTACTAATTAAATAACAGTCATGCTGAGATACGTAATTATTCAATCAGTAATATTCTGTTTGATTTCAGAATGACTCCCTGAAGAAACAAATAACAACGGAAAGAGACAAGTCCAGTGAACTTGAAGTTCTAGTAGGTCTCGAGCTGTATTTTTCAGTGCATCCCCTTAGTCTTGAATTGATCTTATTAGGAGGATGTTTTGTCTTTAGATCAACAGACTTAAGGAAGAGATGCAGAATCTTCAAAGGCTGAAGGACCAAGAGCAGCAGATGTTGCTTAAGGAACTGGAGTCAAAATCGACATTTACTGCAGAGCTTATGAATGAGGTTTGTTCGACAATATTCTTCTAAAAAGTAGTTCAACCTTTTAAAAAAAGACAAACCAAACCAATTCTTCCTGGTGTAGATTGAAAAGCTCAAAGTATCGACAGCAGAGACTATTAAAGACAAGGAAGAAACAGAACTGAAGTGTCAGCACAAGATAGCAGATATGATCACACTGATGGAAAAACACAAAGTAAGTTCTTATTAGGTTTTATGCTTCCATGAATAAATGTTGTTTTTATTGAAATAACTTTGGACATGTATTTTCAGAGCCAGTATGACCGGATGGTTGAAGAGAAGGATGCAGAGCTCAATGAAATGACAAAGAAAGAAGGGGAGGCAGTTGCCCATGCAAAGTCACTGGTATGATGCTGAAAATGGGAAATATACTGTAGCAAACAATAATAACGGACTCATGATTTTTTCTTTTTAAACTTCATTACAGATGTGTGAGTTGTCAACACAGGAGTCAGAAATTGAACAACTTAAGAAACAGTTGAAGTCAAAAACCACAGAGAAGGTTTGTTTTTACTTGAATCCACTTCTGCTTGTTGTTGTTACTGTTGAGTTCATTAGTTGGTCCCCTGATAGACTAATTATTGTGTTTCAAGTATTTAACCTTAAGAAATTGTTGTCTTTAACTGTCAGAAAGAAATACTAAAGAAACAAATAGCAGTGGAAAGTGCCAAATCCAGGACACTTAATAAAAAGGTAACTATTAGTGCCAATAGTGAACAGCATGATCTTGAAACAATAAAGGTAAGCTTAAGCTTGCTATTTTAGGACGTCATCTTTTTTTGTCTTTAGATCAACAGCCTTAAAGAAGAAATACAGAATATTCAAAGACAAAAAGAGGAGGAGCATCAGAAACTGCTGGAGAATCTGGAGTCAAAATCTAAATTTACAGCAGAGCTGATGAATGAGGTTTGTCTTGTAATCTTTCAAAATGTCTTTTCTGTTAAATATAAAAACGTTTTGTGCTACAGGTGGAAAATCTCAGAAAAACAGCAGCAGAAGCATTCAAGGACAAGGAGGAACGAGACCTGAAGTGTCAGCAGAAGATAGCAGATATGATCACACTGATGGAAAAACACAAGGTAAGTTTGAGAAAGTCTTGTGTTATTAGAAGGAACTCTTGTTTTTTGTTCAAAGAATTGTGTCTGTGTATTTTCAGAGCCAATACGACCGGATGCTTGAAGAGAAGGAGGCAGAGTTCAGTGAAAAGATAAAGAAAGAAGAGGAGGCAGCTGCCCATGCAAAATCACTGGTTTGAATCTAAAAATGATAAACAATAGAAAATGTTTTTCTTTTTTTTTTTTCCTTTTTTACAAACAACAGATAAACTGTAATATTTATTCTCTAAAAACAGCAGGAAGCAGAATTGGCAGCACAGAAGTCAGAAATTGAAAGTCTCAAAAACCAGTTGCAGGAAAAAACAGCAGAAAAGGTTTGTTTCAGCTTTTTTTGCTGTTAATGTTTATCTATTTTCCCTTTTAATAAAATGTTTTTTGTGCTTATAAATGTTTAACCTAAAGGAAAACATGCATAAGGAACTGACTGAATTAAAAGGAAAGCTATCTGCTCTGAATGCGAGCCAGTCCTCTCTAGTGAAAAGCAAACAGGTAAGAAAAAAAAACCCTCAGATGAACTCAGCCTGTTGCAGTTTGGTTTAACTGCAAAACTTTTCTTCCTAATTCTAGTCAGCAACACCAATTTATAAACTAAAAGGAAAATTTGAAACTCCAGAGAAGACTTCTGCAAAGAATGACATCTTTAATTTTACCAAGAACACAAAAACTCCCTCCAGGAGCAGTGATGGGAGTACCGGTACTGCAGCTCTTGGGAAAACGGTAAGTTCAACTTCTAACAGCTTGCTACATTTTGGAGGAAGTTTACCTCTTTGATTTGAGAATCAGGTGGTTCCACTTAAGATTTTATATTCCTTAAGTAGCTGCAACCTAGTCCTTACCTACATTTACATGAAAGATAAATTTTAATGATAATCTCTAATTAGAAAACACACAAAAAAAAGACATTAAACATTAAAGGTGGTTAAAAATGTACCGGTACCCCAAATTCGGCCTGTAAATTTCCCTTAGGGTTAATAAAAACGGTTCTGAATTTCAACATTCAATTTAATGGTAATATATGAGAGGAATCATACAAATTGAAGATTTAAAAATATAATTGGATTTAGTGAATAGACGCGTAAAAATATCTTTAAATATTTAGAACCCCTGAACTATACACCATTGTTACATGCAGGCCTTTCAAGTGTAAACTGTTATATTGTTTTCTCCCACTAGGTGGACCCAGAGAGACGTGTGGTTTTTTTTTTCCCCCACTGTATGAGGTTTCTGAACTCCAGTCCTCAGGCCTCACCGACCTGCATGTTTCCCATGGAACCCTGCTCAAACACACCTGATTCAGCTCATCATCAAGCTCTGCAGTTAATGACAGTCTTTAGAGGCAGATGTGTTTAAGTAGAGAAGCATAAAAACATTCAGGAAGGTGGAGCTCTGAGGACTGGAGTTCAGAAAATCGACTTTACAGTGTTTCATGTTTTCTCATAGTATGAAGGTTACCAGTCAATCCACCACAAAGTTAAACAAGCAAACCAAGATATTAACATCTACACAAATGTAGTTTAAAAGTTAATGTGGAATGGCTGTTTGAACAATAGAAAGTTTTGTTTTTAGTTTGCAATTTGGGATGTGATGCCTGGTGCTGACATTGATTTTTGTATTACAGCGAATTCTGAACAAAGACCAGAAAACTCCAGGAAGGGATGTTTCCAGCATCAATGGACAATCAAAGATCAAAGTAATTTATTTTGAAATCTTCTGCAGTGATTCTGCGATTTACTCCATAACCTCGTTTTACAGTCCTACAGAATAAGAACACCCCCCTTCAATGAAAAAACTGCTTGGTGGGAGAAGGGCACTATTGAGCTGGACCCAAAATCTGAAGATTCTGATCATCTTGATCTTCTCGTGAGTGTTATCCTAATACTTGTGATGGTATCAATGTCAGAAATCTTTTGTTAACTTTCTTGCAATTTCTGCCATATAACCTAAAGACACTGCTTTATTGTTGTTTCCTAAAAGACTTTTGCAAATGGAACATCACAAAATGTTTGTGCTCCCAAGTTCAAGGTCAACTTCTCTAAAAAGGTAACAGCAGCGGTGCTCTACACTGAAACACAGACTCTGACTACAATTTAAAAGATTTTCACATTTGATTTTTGGTTATTGTTGGCTTTTGTTTTACTAATTTATCACCTGCTTATGTTTTTGCTTGATATTCTTTTCAGATTCAAAGTCCAGTCACGTCTGTCTCACCTGGAAACTCCCTAAAACTAGCTGCAATGAAAAGAATGAGAGATGCGGGCTGGACAGCCGTCACAGGGCTTGAAAAGAGAAAGAAGACCCAGGACAAGATCTTTGCATAAGTATTGCTACTGGAGCAAAGGAAAACATACTACTGTTATTAGAATGAATAAATATAATACATTTAAAATGGAACTTTTCAACATTCGTTAAAACAAAAAAGTTGATTTGGTTCCTTTGCTAATAGTTAAAAAATCTGTGATTAATACTGTGACAGCAGATTCACCTTCTATCAGCTCATTCTATTAACGTTCACACGTAACGGAGTTTATTTTAGTTTTTATTTTATGAATTTTACTAAGAAGTAACATTGACCAATTATTTTAGTGTTCTAGACTCTAGTTCAATTGAAGTTCACTTAGTACCTCTGTTGGTTACCTTTGAAAATGTAACATGTTTGGAATTGAAGTTTCAACCTAAACTTGTCAGGTTTTGGTGAACAAACGTGATTATTTTATTGTTTTGGAAACGGTGAGGACGACACCAATTTGCTTGATGTGGTCAAACGCCATCAAAGGTCGAGCAGAAATATTATTTGTTTTGCACTAAAAATCTCAACATGTGTTGAAACTGTAATATGTTATTTAATATTGTTTAATCTATTATATTTATAAATAAAATGGTTTTCTTTAGCATTATTAAGGGGGAGTTTATGACATGTCATCTGTGCTGTAAAGACATTAGTGCAAATTCCAGATTTAAAATGTGCAATTTTGAAATATAACTAATATTACTACTAACTTTCAGAGTAGAAGATTGAAGATAATTGTCATCTTCTTTTCATGGATGTGTCTCAACTCTTGTTACTGAAAAAATAAAGTGTAGTGAGGGGAACTTGAGTCCTGTTTTTATTCTTGAGTTTCTTTGTCCACTGAACTGGCAACCTGAGATGAGATTTCTGAAGAAATTCCAACTTCATGTTTATGAACATTTAGTGTGGTTTGCATGTAAGTTTGTTTACTGGTGTCAGTGTGTTGGGTTAAGGTGACTCCAGATGTGGAAGTCTGATGGTCACTGGGACAGTCGTCATGGCGGTTTTTATCTTTTATTCAGCCATTTGTCCTTATTTGACTGGTTGTTGCCAGGTTTGGGCCAGTGGTTAAGCAAATGTTTTTATAAATTACTTCTAAGTTCTATAAAGTTAGAAACATATGTGCAATGCTGCTTAAACATGAGAACATCTTCGCATCAATATTCAATGTTCCTAAAAATCTGGTACTGTTTTTCCTAAAAAAAAAATTGATAAAAAAATTGTGAACTTTAAGTATTTATGTAATCATGGTATGCATATTGACAGTTTATTTTGGAGATTTGATTTATCCTACTCATCTAAACTATCTAAAAAGAAAATATGGGTTTTCATTCAAAATGGAACGCTGGTATGTTAAAACCTAATCTCTCTCTTGTCTGAAAGGCAAGCCTAAAACAACTATCAAATAGCAAAATTATTGGTGTATAAACTTTATTCCTTTCCAAAAACATTTAAATGGCTGATAAAATAAGTAACAATTCACATTCTTTTTGGCAAGAGAATGCGTCTTCTTTGCCTTTTGATTGCTCCCTTTAGGGGTCAAAACAACAAATCATTCCACCCATGGAACAATTATTTCACAAATTCCTGCTATCTGTCCATCCGCCCATCTTCCATCCCCACTTAGTCCTGTGCAGGGTCACAGGGGTCGCTGGAGCCTATCACAACCTATCACAACCTGGCAGGGCCACACATTCACTTCAAAGGGATAATTTTGAGTTGTCAATCAATGTGCGGTGTGTTTTTGGATTGGATAGAGGCCAGGACTCCCCTTTTCCCCATACTTCCATGGATAGGACAGTGTCTTTTTAACCTTGATATACTAATTAGGAGATCAATTCCAAGGTAATAGTCTAAATGGGTCTCTCACATAGTTAAAATATTTCCACAAACTCATTCCAAGTTGGTGCAAAATACTTAACTACTTTTTCTGGGATTTGTACTAAAAATTCCCAAATAGTAAAGAAAACATGGTGGTTTCAAGCAACAAGATCAAAGTACTGTATAAAAAAACAATATAACAGTTGGTGTCCAATTCTGAGGAGAAAAAAAAGAACAAAGTTCAGGTTCTATTTTAAATCACTGAAATCATTTGAGAATGGGGCAATAAAAGCAAACTACCTCTGCAACAATAAAAAGAAAAGCTGGAGCAGATCAATCTCAGTGTACATGCAGGTATAATTTAACAATTATGATTTTTAAATGTATAATGTTAAAGTATTCAAGCATCAACAAAACAAATTTGACTAAAATCTCTTTAGAACTCAAATTCAAAGTCACTGACAGACAAACCATTATTGACTGTTTCAGACGTTTTCCCATTAAACGTCCCAACCATAAAAAAACACAGTTAACGGTTTTCCAGATTATACATGTAAGTAATAAGGAAACTGGCTGCATGTGGCACAAGGAGAAAAAACTCCTGGCAACTTAGATTACAACGAAAAGAAACATAAAAAGAAACAGTATTTACAAAAGCTTGTTTTAACAGTATAACATTGGTTTTGCATAGAAACATTTCAAGTATTTGGACACCACAGAATTAGAGCTTTGTGGATTTTTCTAACTCTGTGTTCTTGACATCCAAGTCGGCTGTAATTTGAACTCCCGTGTGATGGTCTATTGAAGACTTTTCTTTGTCATCTGTTGCCTGTAATGTATTAAAAAAAGAATCATTTATATACATATTTTTTTTATTTATTATCTTTTGTCAAAGGGACAATGGGAACTTTTTTGTTTGAAAATATCAAAAATGTATTAGAATTAGCATCTTACCTCTGATTTATTGTTACACCTGAAGCAAATCAAGTCACTCCTCCTTACAAACAGGTCTGAGTTTATTTTCTTTTGCTTACACCCACCTGCGAAACACACATTTTCTTGTTTTCATCAATAACATTTTTTTTTCGTTTTTTTTCTATTTCAAGTGTTTAGTGTTTAGTTATGCATATTTAAAGAAGCTTTAAGGTTACTATATGGTACACCTTAAAGCATGTGTGTAGATTTTGTTACAATTAGATAAGAGAACTTTAGAATATACCAAGACATAAAGATTTCTTAAATACTGTCAGCACATAAAAAAGTATGACAAACCACATCAACTGAGTATTACAGTAACAAATAGGTAACCTAACTTAACACATGTTTTCTGAATATTGCTAGTTTTGTCATATGTTGTGAATATAAATATAGAGGGTTCCATCAGAGCTTTTTTTTTTTTAAACAGCGATCATATAATACCAAGAGTTTACCTGTGATTGCACTTATCAGTAGGCCACACACCATTGTGACCAGCATGCCGAGGAGAGACAAATAGACATAAGACAGGGAGTACCAAGAATCCGCTAGATCTGGCCTGAAACTGAAAAAAAGGAAAAAGCATGTATTTTGAATTCAACCAACATCCAACACTCTTGGCCAAAAAGCAAATCTTTATAGTTAGATTATTTTACCTGTATTGTTTTTTTGCATTCATTCACTTTTTAAAAAAATATTCATTGTAAACATATTGTTGTACATGTTTATCAAAAAACAACAATTTTGTTTAAATAAACTGGCTTACTTTGATGGTGTGGTCAGAGATGCTGAAGTGCTCCAGGGAGATGTGGTTGTGTAGTTTTGGGTCATTGTGTTGTTGCAGCCAGCAGTGGTTAAAGGAAGAGGATTTGTCATGTCGGCTGTTGGTGGGTAAACCTGGCCTCCAATTCCCACCCACAGAGTCAACACTAGACCAATGACCATGCCCACAAGTCCTCCCTGCAGTGCAAGTAGAACTGCAGTCAGCTTCATCCCTGTACCATTATGTTTTTGTGTTGCCAAATAATGCAGCGGTGTAGTACTCACTATGGAATTTGACGTGCGGAAAAGCATCCCTAATAAATAAAGGCCAAGAAGAGGCCCACTGATCATACCAAATATGGACAGAGCAGCCTGAAAGAAGAATATTTGTTAGTAGGCTTGCAGTTCTCAGCATTCAGCTAGTGAGGGTGCTGTAAAGCAAAAAAAATATATATATATTGGATGGTTGTCTGTGAATGAAAAAGTTCACCTGCAGAACCCGACCCATCAGGGAAGCAACTCCTGCCATTCCAATACACACCCCTCCAAAGAAAATACCTGAGAGAGAATTCAATTTTTAAAACTTGGTCTTAACTTAAACACAGATTAGATGCTCACAGAAAAAAAAGGTTTATTTATGTCCAAATTAAAGATGTTTTTTTAATCAAAACTTAGCAACAAAAGATAAACTTTTAACTCCATCATTAAAATGTATAGGTTAATTAATTTGCAAGCAAGAAATATGTGCTTAGTCTTGAATGTGTGAATGGACTTTTACTGATTCGGTATCCCACAATGCTTCATAGAGGTCTTGCCCATACAAGTTTCCCTCAATACATCTGTTAACCAAATTACATGGCAATTTCTCAGAACTCAGGCTTCTGAGTTCTTTGCTCCATATTCATGGAAGCTGTTAAAAAATGCATTTCTTTGAGCGATTTTTAGTTTGGTGCTGAATTGACAAGTGTCAACCTGTGCAAAGTTTTCTCTCTGTAATTCATTTGCAACCAGGTTTTTACTTGCACAGCTGAAGTCCTTTAATATCTGCCAAGCCTAACAAGATAAGATAGAGGCGAAAATCTTAAGGTGTCTCATGACCTTTTTTTTGTTTGTTTTTTTAATACCAATCTATAAATGCACTTTACATTTTCAGTGGTTTTGGTCAGTTTTTAAAAACACATTTCTATGGAAACCATAAAACAGCTCTGGTCCATTTGCTAATATGATCATCTTTAAGTCAGGGTGTTGTTGCATCAATCTCCAGTTCACTTTATTCCCATGTCAAAGTCTCAAAGAGAGGACTTCTGAACCTGACTTTCACTTGCAGGTTGCAACAAATATCTATTGAACTTACTTAGACCCATGTTCAACCAGGATATTTGTTTCTGTGTGAGGTTTTTCCATACAGGAAAAATGAAGTCTTCCACAGTGACAGCAACCAAAGCGTTGATGCTGGAAGAAACCGTGCTGAAAATGTTCAATGGACAGATTTTAGAAACTAAACTGGACAGGAAGTCAAGCGTTTACAGCACACTGATGTAGAGATTTCTTCAGAAATGCAGATAGTTCACATATTGTAATCAAGCAGCAACAAATCCCAGAAATTGACAACAAACTGTTTCAAGTTCTTGCATTGTTTGCCTCAAATGTGTTTATTTTTTAGTGTACTATAATTTAAAAATTGCTTTATTTCTTTCTTTATCTGACTCTCACCTTAGAGTGCCACTATATGCTGCAGCCACAAACAGGCCAGGAATTCCAGGAAAGTCTTCCAGGATATCCATCACAAGGTAAGGAAGCAGCTGACCGACAAATAATACCCAGGTTTATTGTTTGTTTGTTTGTTTTTTAATGTGCAGTGCATTACTAAATCAGGGGTGACATTTTATGCAAAATAGTGTGTAAATCATGAACAACACATATAAATGCCTACCACATATTTACCTGGTCAGAGGCAGTGACATCACCATTGGAAAGTGGGTCACAATTTTTGTAAATGGAGTACATGGTGAGGCCAGAAAACACAGCCAGGCTCACTGTGATCCACAAGCCAACCATGTTCACATACAGAGACCTGGAAATAATACAGGACTTGTCAATACATGAATTTCTGCTGGCAGCAAGAACATACTGCTCATACTGCAGGACAGGAGTGCTCACATCTTGGCATGGCCCAGCGTTTTGCAGGAGATGTAGCGCTGCACCTGGGACTGATTGATTGAGTAGATGGAAACCCACATTATGCTGCCACCAACTACTATGCTCCAAAAGGTGTGGCGCTTTAAGGGGTTGGGGTCAAAGCTGTGGTGAAGTCATGAACATTAGAAAAAAGCCTTGAAAAAAATGCTAAGTATGGTGACAAGCGATGCAAACTTCTGGTTACACAACATTTTTTTTAAAGATACACTAACATACGTGCTTCCTATCTAGATATCTTTATTACCGTTTGTAAAAATATATGATGTGCAAGTCTTTCATGTAGCCATGACAAAGTCTTGACAATGCTTGCACGGTAATCTGTTTTTCCTAAAGCTGTAAACTTTTGCAACGTCTAGTTTTCTATTCTTGAGAAAAATACTGTGATTTACAACAGGAAAAACAAACACTATTATAAAATTGTCTTTTCTATTAAATTATCGTATCTGTTAAACTTTTGTGAACTCACTCAAATGCATTCAGTCGGCCTCCTTGAGCAGCGTCTTCCCAGATTTGACCCAGGCCTCCTCTTATTACAGCTCCTCTAGCGATGACAGCAACAAATCCTGCCAGCATGATTCCCATCTGGAACACATCTGTCCAGATGACTGCTTTAAGGCCACCCTAAAGAATAAATAGAACAATTTGGAACTTGTCCTGGAAAAGGTTTGATGTGGGAAAAAAATGAGGATGATTTGGACGATTGCATTTAAATATAAAGGCTGATAAATAAAAGTACAATTAATCACAGTGTTGGAGACACAAACTCAAGCTCAAATTTCCACTTTTTAAACTTGACCACAGTAGCTTGCTTCTAAGCTTTCTTATTCATGATCTGGACTCAGTTGTGTGATTAACAAATTCTTAAAGTTGAAGAATATTCTTTTTCTGGCCACACTATATTTTAAACAGGGAACTTCATTCAAGCATGAATTCTATTTTTGCATATTTCTAAAGAACATGGGCAAATACCTTTGAATATTTAAACAGGCCTTAAGATTACAGTAAATCTGTTTGCCATCAACTATTGCTTCCTCTACAATAAATGGCACATTGTTGAGATTGACTAACACATCAGGACACTCGTGATAGGAGCTTTTAAACCGAATGTACAAAGAAGCTCTTATCAAAACTCATGTTTTGTGGCATTAGCATGTTTTGCAATGTTATCTTTAGCTGACAAGGCTTTCATTTCCCATCCGCTTAAGTTCTTGCCACCTATGTCTCATCTAGAATGAGTAATTTGATGGTTGTCCACCACTGAAACCAACGCAGTACATCATATTTTCTATGAACAGTCCATCAGGGATACAGCTGGTCACAACACGCCAATGTGGCTTGAAGTATACTCCAGGTAAATCAAATCTAACCCATCACCCCTCTAAACCGCTTACAAAACAACTTAACAGGTATTATTACAAAGCCAGATTTCTACTTTTCAGTGAATTATGTTATGCTTAGTAATGTGTGCGTGTATACGTGTGTCAGAGTGTGTGTGTGTGTATTGGGGGGGTTTGTGGGAATTGTATGTTTTTCATGTACATTTATTTATTTTTTTTGCTTTATTGTCTTCTTTTTTTTTCACTTATGGTTTTTAAAATTGGAAAATGTTTTCATGTAAAGCACTTTAAGTCACGTGCTGGAAACATGCTGTAAATATTCAATTTGATTGGACTAGATTTGAGTGGATTTGAGTGGATGTAGAGCATCATCTCTTTTTAGAGTCTTTTTGAATGGTCCAGTTTTTCAAGGGTAAAACTAGCCTCCTTTTCTGAAAACCTTCAGAATGTCCTCTGATCACATACAGTTTGTGATGACAAATAAGTCTAAGATGCAAAAAAGAGGTTAATCTTTTAGTACTTTTGTTCACCACAGCAGAAAGTATTTTGCTCAAATATTTTTGTGAGCAACCAAACTTGAAGCTAATCCCTCTGAACCTCCAAAAATATGAAATTTGTCTAACTTGCTCTATCAAGATGTTGATTTGATAAAGATCCAACTGGTGTTTGCAGACACCCTAATACCCTAAACTGTAAAGCCTTAGATGCACCATAAAGGACTCAGTCGAAGTCTAACACTGACCTTCTTCAGGTTTTGCAGAACACATGTCGGCAGGTAAGAAAAGAGTATCCACTGTTATAGGTTCTAGCACAGATCAAGACCTATATTAGTATTTTACAACTAAACCAAGAAACAAGTTTATCAATCCAAATCTGACCATCAACAAGGCTATTTTTTTTTCAGTCATAGATGTCCGAGGCTTTTGTAGGTTCTCCCTTAGCTTCACATCACACACCTGTCTGTCCCCTCAAAAACACAAAAATGGAGAACCATCTGCTGGTTCAGAATCACTGCTTCTAATCCCTAATTCTAATCTAATAGTAATATTTTCAAAAAACAGATCAAAATTGTTATTAGAATATGTTTTGAATGAGATAGTACTAACCAAAGAACAGTAGAGTATGCAAACTAGTCCAGTCGCAACCAGCACACCCCATAGATCCAATCCAGTGACTAATCAAAAAACAAAAAAGTTGCATTTTAATTTCGTATAAAACTTAGATTTTATACATTTTAAATTCTTTAAACTCTTATAAGTCCTTATATACTCACATGTACACGTAAGTATTAAAATGCTAAATGTTTATTTGTTTTAATTCATTTATTTATTTTACAAAGAAATGTATAACTTTAGAAATGCAAAGACAGAACCTAACACTCCCAGTTTAATCATTTGTTTAAAAAAAGACTTTCGTTCTTTGAGCTATACGTGTTGCTTACTTTGATTCAGGGCAAGAGCTGGAGCATAGATGACTAAGCCTGTGTACAAAGCCTTGAGAAAAAAACAAAAACAATGCCAGCATTAGTTAATAACATGGAAGCATTGCAGTGTTCTGAAACTGATATCTACAATCAGTTTGAATACAGGCAAAAAGCAAAAAAGCAGATGTTGTTTTTCAATGGAGAAACTAAAACAATCCTCCTTTTCTCTTCAGGATTGCCAAAATGAAAACATTCTATCAAACTTTATTTGTATTTGCTTTCATGTGTTTGTTTAGAAAGAGTTACCGTTTGTATGATGTACATTGATGTTCCAATTAATCGAATGGGTCGACTGAAACGCAACTCAAGATACTGGAAAGAAAAACAAAAGGAGAGGTAAACATCGCAACCTTACAACGCAGACAAGCTTTGCCTTGAATGAACATTTAAAGTATTTTTTTAAATTTGCATTATTTGACAAAAATGTGCAAGTCAATAGGAGGAGACAGTCTATCTTTGAACAGGAAATACTTCCAATAAGAAAGAAGTTTTTCTGTACACTGAATAACTTAGAATAAAAAAACATACATTTATGATTCATCTTAGCAATTGGAAATGAATGCCTACTGCACCTGTTCATGGTTATTCAAGAAAAAAAATAATTTTTGACAGTCTATTTTTGCCCCTTACCTCATAAGCGCTGGTGATCGCCAACCGATAAAAAAGTGGAACAAAAATTTCAGCAGTGATGGTGGACATAATGGCGTAGGAAATGCCAAAAATCCAAAAAGCAGCACCAAACTGGTACGCCTCAGCAGGTGTTCCAATGACGGTGATCCCAGACATGAAACTAGCAGTGAGGGACATGGCCACTGGCACTGCTGTCATTTGTCGCCCACCTAACAAGAATTCAGCACTGCTGCTTTCCTTGCGGCCTCTGATGGCTTGGAAAAGGCCAATGCCAGCAGCCCCCAAAATCGTCACAGCAAACACCACATAGTCCCAAACGGAGAAAGTGGCCACTGGGCCTCCTGTTCCAACCATTGTGGCTTTTAAAAAGAAAAGTTAAAAAATATGCCTCACCTTTATGTTGTTATGAATCAATATTTCTACATTTAGTTGACAAATGCATCCGTCTTTCAAGCTCAAAGTGAACAAGTTAAATAAACAATAGAGTATGTGCCAATAAACAAAAACTAGACAGATTTAGCCAGTCATTAGATATAATTGTATTCCCTATTAAACTTCCTTCAAACCTTAAACAATTAGGAGATATATCCCACAATTTCCAGCTGCCTGTCTTTCATTTTGTCCATTTCAGCCAGTTCAGTGCTTCAATGAGATATTCCAAGCAGGTCTAGATGGCTCGAAGTGTTGAGCGGACAATAAATAGTTCACTTTAGTTAATGATCAATGGGGACCGAAAGGCACCAAAGCATGTAATAATTTCAGTGATAATAAAAAGCTATTGTCCCTGTGGTGTCACTTAGATTGCTATCCAGTTACAATTAAAACATCTCTTTAACTCACAAAATCAAGTGTCTCAGTGACACATTAATGACACCTGTCTGTTACTTAGTAGTTATATAGGGACTTTCAGGAAGAGGGCAGGCTAAAACTTTGGGGTTGGTCCTTTTGCCACATGTTGTTTTTTTGTAACAGATGACAATCCTTTATGATGTAATTATCTCTAAAGTAAAAGGAGGGTGTTATTTAAAACTTTATAGTCTGTGAAATATGCAACCATTAAAAAAATATTACAAAATAAAAGAAGGTGTGAGGTTGTTCTCTGAACTTTTGTGTCAGCAAATAAAATATTACGTATTTGCAGCCTAAAATTCATTTAGTTTTATGGTTTAGTGATTTGCGTAGAGAATAAGTTACAGTGAAGTTCATAAAGTCAATGAAGATTACCAAATCGCTTTACTGCTTGTGAAGCTGCAAATGGAAGAAGAAAACATAACAACCTAAATATCCATGTTACTGTTGTTTTAAGTGCTATTTTAAGTAAAGGATTAAGTATATGTTTTAAAGGAAAATTATGATTATTATTTATTTTGAAAAGAAAAACAGAATTTGTGTCTAGCCCTGTAATCTTTTACACTTCCTGATTGTTCTTTATCTGTAAACATTCTTGCTAACTAAAAATAAAAAAGGAGAGAGGACCAGAAACAAGCTCACATGTTTGTGGCTTATTATGTTTTTTGTCAGCATAATTTTGGCAATCTTGAATAATCATTAAGCAAAATCGTAGTTAAAGTTGTAGTTAAAGAATCAGTTCAAACTTTGAATCTTTGGAGTAGAAATACTTGCATTTTAAGGATAATTGTGTTTTGTGCTCTATGCTGTTGTAAAAATGTGGGGGGGGTTTTTATACATATTTTTCAAACTTTAATGTTTCAGATCATCAGACTATTTTTGATACTATACAGGAATAGACAAGTTAATATTAAGTGCAGTTTTTCTAACATGGATTGTTAGAAATAAAAATGTTCAAACCTACATCACACATTCTCAAAAAGTAATTTCCACCTTTAACAATAACAAATGCAATTCATTTTTTAGGTTTGTGTTAATTGGGTTTTTTTTTATTCCTGTGAATAAAGTTTTCCAAATCTTTGCAGAAATGTGGGCATTCTCTGAATCTCTGAAACTGAATTGTTTTAAATATTTTTCCTGAATATGTAAAATCATCATTTAGGTAGCACAATTCAATATCATTATAAAAAGGGGCAGCATTTTTACAGCTGACAGAGTAAATATCTTGCCATCTGTACCTTTTTATATATACATGAATCAGATAAACACGCTCTAAATGTCTGTTTGCCAGTGTTCAGAACAAGTGTGAGGCATGAGGGTTGACTCCATCTCCAATACTGCTGACATTTTTGTTCATTTTTAACCAAGAACATACAGGGCATTCTTTGAACACGCACTTACACATTCACAGAATTTTCTGCATCTTGAGAAGTTTCACTCACTCATGTACTCATTTCGGGGTCACAAAGGTCTCCTAAGGCCTATCCCCCCTGTCATCAGCGGAATGAGGGATGAGCCCTGCACATGTTTTCAAGTCTATCACAGTTAAGAGGTCTTAGTTAATATTTAATCAAATCACATAGAGATGTGTTTGTTTTGGAAAAGGTAATAAAAGTTAAAATTTTATTTTCTCCTTTTGAAACATGCACACTTTCAAAAAGGAAGTTAATTTTTCTTTTTTTCTTTTTTTGTTATTTTGTGACACCTAGTGGAAAATGACTTGACTACCTTTGGCAGATTAAAATGTTTATTTCATCATCCTTCATTATATTAAGTTCATTAAACAAATTCATGTAATACACCTAATGGACTGAAACAAAAGGAGACCTTTTTCGTCACAGATTGAAGATAACGCGTAGCTTAGGCTGAGGGGGTTTATTGCTATGTTCAAATAAATACTCTTTAGCCTAGAGAGTCAGACTTACAGTCACCAGATCTGCAAGTTAAAGTGATCCTCAAACAGGTGGATCTTTGATTTTTGAAGATAATTGCTTTGAAGATAAATTTGTAGGCTTTATTTAATGTTGTTTTTACATTTTCCTCTGCAGGACCAAACTAAAGTTAAGCCAAACACCTCTCTTAAGATGAACACTGTATTGTTCCCCTTTTGGATGCTTTTCCTGCTGCTGTCTCCAGTGGTGCCAATGTGTTTACCCACTGACTTTACACTGTATGTGGAGAAGCCAGAATGCGACTACTGTGTGGCAGTCAACACCACCATCTGCACAGGGTTTTGCTACTCAAGGGTATGTATGGAATTATCCTTTGTCAAACCAACGTCGAGTAAAAAAATCTTTGTGTTATTTTTCCAAACAGACACATTTAGGCGTTAAAGCTCACTGTCAATGTCAATGCTCACTGTTAATATGACTCTATAAGAAATATGACATTTTGGAAACTGTTTTGTTTGCACAGGATGATGTGTTTGGTATCTTTAGACTGTTTTAAAATCAGTAAACAGATACTACAAATACTTCTTTTTGTATTTTTTGGTGCTACGTTTAAGATGTGTGTTTTTTTCTTTCTTGATGTAATTCCTTTAACCTGTTGGAATATTACATTTTGTCTGTTATACCAGTATTTGCAAACCTGATAAAAACTAGAATTCCTTTTAATTTTGGATCACTAACAAATTGTTTGTTTTGCAGCACTTTCATTTTTGTGCGTCAAGTAGTACAGCAAACATAATTTAATAGATATTTAGCAAAAAAAAGGGAAAAAGCTGCATGTATAGCGCTTAAATTTAAAACATGTGTAATAAATAGACATTTACATATATTCCAAAAATGGTATGCATCCCCTGAAATATACATCGACTAACTTTTATGTAACTGAAGTTAATTAAGTTAATTTTCTTTTCTTTCTATCAAAATGCCTTAGTTCTGTCCTTAATACAAATAAAATGAAGGGAAAAAATGACATGTTGATATCAGACCTACTTTGTGGTTGTGATATTGGAAATTTAGCCTCTACATTGTAGAGGCTACAGTATAAAATGGAAATGTGTCACTCTCATTTAGCTATATGTAAATTGTTGTTTATCCCTTATGTATATCCTGCAGGACAGCAACATGAGGGACATTTTTGGTCCACGCTTCCTTATCCAGAGAGGCTGCACGTATGATAAGGTGGAATACCGGTCAGCTATCCTGCCTGGCTGTCCCCTTGAGTCCAATCCTGTTTTTACCTACCCCGTGGCTCTCAGCTGCCACTGTAGTGCCTGCAGGACTGACAGTGATGAGTGCACGCATAGGGCCAGCACAGGCGGAGGGAGGTGCACCAAACCAGTTCGACTAGTCCATCCA
Source organism: Oryzias curvinotus (assembly GCA_023969325.1). Taxonomy (NCBI): domain Eukaryota; kingdom Metazoa; phylum Chordata; class Actinopteri; order Beloniformes; family Adrianichthyidae; genus Oryzias; species Oryzias curvinotus. The sequence continues at coordinate 15,850,851 of CM043710.1, read as the reverse complement.
TATCCAGGCCAGAGCACCTACATGATCTTGTTTTGACTCTCTGGTCCTCTTTCTCAAGCTGTCCTTCTTGTCAACCTACAATAACGTCTTGAAAAATGACAGAAAAAAAACTTTTAAGAGTTACTTGCAATGTATCTGCTTTTGCAACTACAACTTGCTTACTTTAATGACTTTGGTTGTCTAATGTGAAAATACAGCAATACAGCTTCTCAGAAGACCATGAGATGAATTCTTGTAATCTTATTTTTTGTGCATTAAAATAATTCCTTTTTCACAATGTATTCACTATATTTTCCCCAATATTTTATCTTTAAAAGGGATTCTTTGAATGTTCCCTATAATTAAACGTGCAGAATCAAAGCTCTTTGACTAAGCTCTTCTTGACTTAATCACATCCTGTGCCATTTATTTACTACAAGCAAACCTTAATCCAATGTCTCTCCACAATGTCACCTCCTGCTGCTAAATTTGGTTTCCTAGTCATTCTGGAGAGAACATGATTGTTGACAAAACACCTTTTTATAACCTGTTGGTCAAGGGAGGAGAATTGACGCACTTTGAAGACAATTCACCAACACTAGATTCCTTTTCAGAGTTTTTTTTTTTTTTACTGTATCACCCTCTAATTTTAAAACTTATTAATGTGAATCATTTCTGTCCACAAAGGGAGTTCAGGGGGACAGCTGCAAGTATTAATAGCCTGGTATTTTAGTCAGAAAAAATATCTGCCATGACTCCCTATGACATTGCTCTTTCATCATATCGCATTCTCTTCAGTTCGTTCATGTAATGCAGTAATCAGTGGTTTTTGTCTCATAGGTTGGTCAGCAGGCTCTCAGACGTTGACAGACGTTCAAACTAAAGTAAAGTAAAAAAAAGTTAACTTATCTTGTTGGCAAAATACGGGTGTTAAAGTGGTTTAGAAGTTGCTGTCATGAACACGCACACATATATAAGTTGACCTTGTTAAACCCTTGGAACTTGACACCAGACAGTCAGCTGATAGTATTACCACAAAGTACTACAGTATTTCCTTAGTTTATTTTTACATCTTTGTCCCGAAAAAGGAATAAGGCTTTACTCACAATGTCTTGCATTGTAGTGGCAAAATTAAATAGACAACAAAACCCTAAAAATGTAAACAATTATCTAAAGTTTCATAAGTAATACACAATAAATAGGAAAACAGCAAACAGTGTTTTAACTTTGGAGTTATGAAACCTTTAAAAGGTCTTGAAAACACCAGTTTTCTTTTATTTTGAAAGGTCCATTTGTTTTCAGTTGTTTTTTGTGTGTATTTGTTTGCTTTTTGCTGGAAAACAGTGAGTTTTTAATGTTAACGCTTATTATCTGTTGACCAAAAATATATTTTTTAAAAAGTGGTTGCACAACAAACATGTTTATATTTGTTTTTTCAACAACTGCTGGAAAGGGACGAAATGGGATGAAATTAGAATGAGATTTTTGCGGTTGTCATTTGCCATTCCCTACATTTTCTATTTCATTATTTACTTATTAGCTCTAGTGTTAAAATATTGCATCATCTAATTTTTACTTATTTGTAAAAAAGATACTAAATATGACCTATAAAGGAGTGCATGCTGCCTCTCCCAAAATATGAAAGGTACCACACCCAGTGTTGCACAACATTTTAGCCTCTGCATGGTCACGAGAAAAGTATGCAGGAATCAGGTTCTTAATCCTCTGGAATGTGTTCAAAAACACACACAGCTAAACCTACCTGTCTTTATGTAACTTTCCAGATCACTCGGCTGACACTTTTCTAGAAATAGGAATCTTCCATTTGTTGAAGTTGTCCTTTTTAAAGCTGTTTTTTTTTTTTTACTGCAGCTGCAAAGAAAATGTGAGAATCCCTCATCAGCAAGATAACACAAAAACAGCTAGTCTTCAACTAAAAACACATAGAATGCAAATGTTTTTGTTTTTTTTACTTCAAGGTTGCAATAAAAATAAATTAAAAAATGCCTTAAAAATATTTAAAGACACTAACCCAGAAATATAACAAACATTCTGATGCTAAATTCCTATGCCAGAAAAAAAAACAACTATACATTTTAAGTGATTATTTTTATCTACGCTTTACAACAACGTTTCTCTAAAAACTTGTTGCAATCTGATCAATGTACTGTACTTTGTACACATTATGAAGAATACAGTAACAAGAAAAGGTGGAATGTGTTTTGTATCTTTAAAAGCATTTTGATATGATGCCCTACTAATAACACCATCTTTCACAACAGAATAGAGTTTCCACGTGCAATATTTTAATCTATCGGATTCAGGAGTGGATCCTGAGAAGACTCTCAGTTCTCAGGTGCAGGTTGGTTTTTGGAGCTGGTTTTAGATGGAATAGTTTTCTTGCAGACTCTAAATTCTCTATTTGCATGATCAATTAAAGTGAAATGGTTCTGGATTTTGCTCCTTTATCCAATGTCACTCATGTCTGTACGTTTTTGTGTTGACGTTGTCTGTTCTTGTTGCACCCAGTGCTCTATTGCAGCTTTTGCTACCCATTCCCTGCTCAGCAAAAACACGTATTGACTAATTATTATGAGCAGCTTGAATAGGCAAAAAGAAAGAAAGAGAGAAGGACAGTTTAACAAAAACACTTCCCAGGAAGAAGCCGGCTCTGCTAGTTCGGTGTAAAGAGCCAAGCGATTCTGGCACTGCACTAGTCGTAACCAAAATCAAGCGTTTAGTTCATACTTGTGCTGTTTGGATTTGCCTGCGACTGTCTACTAAAACGGCGATATACTTCTGAGCAGCGTTTATACTTATCAAACAACGCCATCATCTCCAGGGTTTATCTGGAAAATGAACGACTTCCGGCTCATTGACTTGCGGCCTCTATGAACGCGCTGACGCAGAGGACGGTGGTTTGTTCAGGTAATACATAAGAGGGAAAAAGAGAAGGCATTTGGGTTCTCTGGTCTAGTGCAAATTTTGAGATATATTTATTTATTGTCCCTTTTGCACTTTAGAATTGCCACTCGACATCTTGTGTTTTTGTATGTATGTTGTGTGGGAATTGTTTCAGTTTCCTCTCCTTTTGGCATTCGGAGCAGGCAGCAAAGAAAGAATTCCATTGTACAGGGAAACCCGTTTCTTTACTGTGCATATGATAATAAACCCTTTGAATCTGAATCTGAATGAGATAAGAGCCATTTTGTTTGCCACCGACACAGTACAGTTGTGTTCAGTTGCCCTTTTTTGTTCCTGTTGCCATAAATAAAAAGGGCTCTAAAGCAGAAGTGTACATATCCTAAAATCAAAATAACTCGTCTTTGCCTGAATTAAAAAAAAGTCTACATGTCGCAATATTGCACGTGGAAACATGTAAAATGCCAAAGGCAATTGAATTGACGAAGAAGAATTACATACAGTGGGCGGAGCGCAACGCGTTTAACCCCGCCGGCGTTAAGCTACGCCTTGGTCTGCACACTGCAGCCACGGGCTTCTGGAATAGAATGGACCTTTAAAGTTTATTAAATAAACATTTCAGGATTTAAGTCTACTGCATTTTAAAGGATTAATGAGATCTAAATGTAGAGTTCACTTAATCTTCTCATTTAAAAAGCAGATGACTAATATTTTCTTTTCATGGGATTTGAAATGTGAGCTCGCGGAACAATACTGGTTCAGTTTCAACTTCCGGGTCTCCACAGAGAGAGAGAGAGAGAGGATTGATTGACAGATCTCTTGTGAAATAGAAACAAAGCGTGGCGGACTATTATCCAATCAGCTGCCGGGAAAGTGACTTTACTATTGGTCGTTGGTGGTGACAGTGGACCGCCCCTTCTTTAAAACCCAATGGAAATTTCCAGTCGTTTTTTTTTTCATTTCTTCTTGAGCTGGCGGCGAGGTTTCTAAAGATACCCTACAGATTAACCCTTTTTATTTAGCAGCTACAAACGTAAACAAAGGACAATCTTCTGGTGAGTAAACGAACAAGGTTTTGTTTGAGATTTTTTCAAAGGGAAATTAGTTATTGTGAGTCTTTTGGCTTCTTCATGCTACCTTTGTTAACTGCATCTGTCACACAACTGCTATGAATGGGTGTCTGAGTTTTTTTTTTACCTCCCAGACCCGCACGAGCCAACCGTTTTTAGAAATATGCGAGGTCAAGGCATTTAGTAACATCGTACATTTTAGACTATTTTGGATTCTTTTAAACTTCAAAATACTTTTCAAACAGTGTATTTGTCCAAAATACTACCCCCCCCCCCCCCCCCCCACGAAGAAGTGATATGATTTGCAAATATGATCTTATGTTAAACACATTTTTACTACAAACTTAATCTACGCTAACTGCCTTAAATTTAGAAGCGCGAGGTTGGTATCAGATTTCTGGGAACTTCTGCGAGGCTGTAGTTATCGGGACTAGGACACGCCCACTCCAAAGGCAATTGAAGGGACGTGTCCGCGTCATCTCCTCGTGACCGTTAAGCACATAAGAGGCTGTGCTGTGGATGAGTCGCTCTGTATACAAACGGCTGCGTCCTGCGAGACTCTCTTCTAACTTATCCCACTTTCATTCTGTAGGACTGATTGGAGAAAACAGTCGGAACCCAAAACAATTTGATCCATTCGCCTCCAGTTTTGTGTCAAAGCAATCATGTCTCAGCAGCAAATCAGGTAAGTTATTTTAGCTGTTTTCTTTCAAAAATATTTTTCAATAGTTAACCTTAGCTTTTTGGTGGGTATTTTAAGTCATCTTGGTGGAATCAAAGTAATTTTGTATTTTGTGTTAAAAAAAAAAAAAAAAAAAAATTACCAAATTACAGGTTTTGTAAATGATCCAAAAATTGAATTATAAATGTAAACCTTAATTTTTGTGTTATTAGTATGTCCTACGACATTAAAACATCTTCTATCTCTTCAGCCTCCCAGCTAAACTCATCAATGGCGGCATCGCTGGCATTGTTGGGGTTACCTGCGTCTTTCCCATCGACTTGGCAAAGACCAGATTGCAGAACCAGAGACAAGGGCAGCAGATCTACAAGAACATGTACGTATTTCTAGTGTCTCCTGAGTGACAGACTTGGCAGCACTCCACTGGCCCACTCTCTTTGACATTAGCTACTATGACCTTGTTTAATCCGTAAGTCTTTAGTGACGCACCGATGGTGTCGTGATCAGCGTGTGGATTTAGGAGGACATTCCTGACTGTGATTATGACGACTCTATTGCCTTGCTGGTGTCTTTCCCCGTTAACTCTTTCCGGTGTAACTTTGTTTATAGTCTAATTTTTTTTCTTGTATTTTTGTTTTTTAGGATGGACTGCCTTGTCAAGACAGTTCGATCAGAGGGATACTTTGGAATGTATAGAGGTAAGATTTCTACACATGTGGATATTTGACAGCTTTAAGAAGAAAAATATTCTGCAAGTAGAAAAAGATTCAATGATTTTTTTTTTTTTTGTCATTGCTATTGGGTACATTCTAATCTTTACTGACCATTTTGTTTTGTTTGTATTTCAAATTGTGCCTTAAGGCTACACATCTAAATTCACAATAACCTTTCAAGTTTAAATGAGGTTCATTTGAAAGAATGGTGATGTGATGTTTGTTGAATTAAGGACAGGTTTAAACCTACTCAGAATGGTGACCACTAGTTGTGGTCTCTCTTTTATGAGGAATGCTGTTGTTGCATCTGTGTTTTTCATATTACAGACTTGGGTCCCCTGGGATATTGCAGGCTAGCCGATAAGGCGCAGCCACGCTGAAGGCAAATCATTTAATGGTTCTTACAATATTGCTCTATTTAAACTATAGGCACATGTCTTTTGTTTTGCCATCTGTTTCCTTCTGTAATCAGATTTCTTGTCAATAACGTCTCTGCTGTCCTGCTGTTCTTCTGTCGATTTGTCGTCATTCGTTTCCCCCCCGACTATGGCTTGTGCTCCTGCAGACTTTGTGTGTTTTTTGCAAATAAATCTGTTGTGAAGTAACTGAAGATGAAATGGCCACAGAGATGAGTTTGTAAGACTCTTCAAAGTCTGCTCACACAGTCTATAGAACAATTTGGTCTGTCCTCACTAACCTGTCTTCATTCCTCCTCTGTTTTTTGCTCTCATTAACTTTAATAAACATTTATTATAAATGTTCTCTATAAAGTGGGCCTTGTTACCAAACACTGACTCAGTCATAAATTTGGCGTGAATATTTCCCTGAATGTCATCCCTCGTTCTGTCTTGTTTTGCTTGTTCTTTACTTTGCTCTCATCTTTTTTTTCCTTTTTATTTGCTATAATCCTAAACCATTATGACTGAAACTGCTTGAAATCGAGCATTTGTCCTGTCCTTAAACTAGCTATACAGTTGACTATTGTTCTTGTGTTGTAATAAAATTGTCAAATGTTAATTTTTATTTCAAGGTTTTGAATAAAACGGCTAATATGACATTGTTGCTAACTGTAACCTTTTATTTGTCTCAGGTGCTGCAGTAAACTTGACCCTGGTCACCCCAGAGAAGGCCATTAAGCTGGCGGCGAATGACCTCTTTCGACATCACCTGGCAAAGGATGGGTAAGAGCTGTTTGTCAAGTATTCCTAGAAAGTAGGAGTGTTTTGTTCTTAGTAAATTATCCTAAAACATCCTTTTGTTGACAGAAAGGGACTGACGGTCTTCAAAGAAATGCTGGCCGGGTGTGGTGCAGGAATGTGCCAGGTTATTGTCACTACCCCCATGGAAATGCTCAAAATTCAGTTGCAGGATGCAGGCAGACTCGGTAGGAGCACATTTGAGGTTTTTTTTTTAACAAGTTTCTAGATTACGTGGCTTGGTGTGAAACCTCAGTGAGATTTTGAAGCGAAAACGAAACTAACGGGAATCTAAAATACACTTATTTATTCCAAAGCAGCCCAGCAGCAAAAACCCATCATCATGTCGCCAACAAAGCTCGTGGCCACAAACGCCGTTCTCAGTCGTTCCTACAACTCTGGAAATGTGGTGTCTGCTCCGAGGGCCGTATCTGCCACTCAGATCGCAAAGGATCTGCTCCGGACTCAAGGCATCCAAGGCCTCTACAGGGGTCTGGGGGCAACACTCATGAGGTCAGATGAATCCCTTATTTCTGTTCACTGACGGGAATACAAGCTTGTCTGTATTTGTTGATTTGCATTCAAAGTTTGAAATAACTTTTCACATTTCTTCCAGGGATGTTCCTTTTTCTATTGTTTACTTCCCTTTATTCGCTAATCTGAACCAACTGGGCAAACCCAGCCGGGATGAGTCATCGCCTTTCTATTGGGCATTCCTCTCCGGCTGTGTCGCAGGCTCGACTGCCGCCGTGGCTGTCAACCCCTGTGATGGTACGTGTTTCACGCCGTTAGTTAGGTCAGGGCTATTTGAGGGGAAATGGGAGCGCTCAATCGTTGAGAATATCTATTCAATTCCTGTTTCCAGTTGTGAAGACCAGACTGCAGTCTCTGAACAAAGGGGCCAGTGAGGAAACGTACAGCGGGGTAGTGGATTGCATAAGGTATGCCTTCACTTCTGTGTTGAGCTGGTGACAGATGCATAGTTTCCCTTTTGTGCATGTATATAAATAAAGCCCCCACTCCCCCCTGTCTCAACAGCAAAATAATGCGGAAGGAGGGGCCCTCTGCATTCCTGAAAGGCGCGGGCTGCCGGGCTCTGGTCATTGCGCCGCTGTTCGGAATTGCACAAGTCATGTACTTTGTTGGCGTTGGTGAATACATTCTGAACAACGCGCCTCTAAGCCGGCTGTCTGCGTGAGACCAAATGTGCTGACGCGCCGCGCACAGGACCTGGCGGGGGAACCGGCAGCTACAATCAGTTTACATCAAGAACATCCAGATGAAGACTCGGGATGCAAGGAGCCGTCATTTGATGACTGGACCATCTCGACAGCACAGTTGCACAATTTAGTGATTGAATTGACTTGGCCGAGGCCATTGTTTGCACTTGAAACTGTTGGCCTTCCTGTTTTTGGGGATTTCGTTACAGCGTCAACCTTTTGCTCCCAAACAGCTGGTTGTTTTTTATTCTTTTGGTTTCCCTCCGAGCGAGTGGAGGCTCAAGTTGTTTTACATATTTTCATATATATATACATATTATTTCAGTTTTTATATTTGATGTGTGCTAGTTCTGATTTCAAAAGCCTTAGTTTCTTCAAACTGTATTTTTGATATTTAAATTTTATTACTGACTCATATTCTGAAAGTTTTTTTTTTTCTTTATACATAGCTTTACCTGGAACTAAGATGTCTGTTATCTAGAGTATCCTGTATCTTATTTTTGATTACTTGATTGAATTTCCGGTTGAACAAATGATCAGATCTCTTGTTGTAACTCCAGAATCCTGTCATTTGGTTTACTGAAAACCTTTTTTTTTTTTTTTTTTTTTTTTTTAAATAGGTCGTTAATATTTGTGGACTGCAGAATGCTAATTTTAGATCTTTTTTGTAAATATGTGTTATTTTATTGTGAACTGACATAATTATTCTTTTTGTTGTTTTGTGTACAACATGGATCACCTTTTATGGTTTAAGCAGTTTCAGATCAAGTTTCCCACAAGCCAGCAGTCTAGACCTCCCATAAACAAATCCTGATAATGTGAAACGGACCTGAATGCTGTTCTGTAGTGACATTTGTTACTCTATTCATGTTCACATTAAATCAGTTATTGACTGACCTCTATGTTGGGTTTCTTTTCATCTCAATGGCTGCATTCTCAGAGTAGGTCAGGGTTCTGTTACCTGAAACAATCGGGGTGCCATCCAGGTCAAATATGTCGGCCATGTGGAGCGATACTGTGCTTCAACTGTTTAAGGTGAACTATATACACATAACAGGAGACAAATGAGCATAGCGTAAATGTAAGTAAAGTTTGGAGTTCACCAAAGAAGATGCATCAGTGTAGGTTTGTGAGGACAATTCTACCAGCTGAGTTGTAGAGTCTGTCAGGAGTGACTTCCTGTACCGTTCCTTAGCACAGCGATGGTGTAGGAGTCTCCTGCTAAAGCTGCTTCTCAGTTAAACCACCACTTTGTAGAGAGGATAGGAGGGATTGTCCACAGTTTAGCAGTTTGTGAATTATTTGAATAAAGTTTGACTCATCTGTTTTGTTTCACTAGATGCATCATTTACTCTGAAAAATACATTGCTTTTTAAGTTAAAAACATTTGATTCTTCTTTAACCAGAGAGCCACAGTGGAGGGAGAAGAGCCACACGAGGCTCTGGAGCCTCAGGCTGCAGACCTCTGCTTCAGATGAACTCTTCTGACCTTGTAAGCCTTGTGCTATCTAGGCACTTTAACATTGGGAGTGGGGTCATCTAGACCCACTAGACAGTGCGCTGAACCTTTTGTCTTCAATGATTTGTGAACCTCACTGGTGTCCATGGATTACATGAAATCCTCTTCACATTTATCCACCTTTGTCATGGTAGGGAGAACACGTCAATGTAAGGGTGGGGTCATAGGATAGCACAAGGGTTAAGCGAGGTAAACGATAGAAATTGATATTGGACGCGCCTAAATACAGGTAAGCTTTGGCTTGCGGTGCTTAAAAGGAAAGCTTCTGCCAACGAAAACAGGTTTTTCACGGCAGTATGGTTACGGGGAATTTCTCTGTTTCTGGTGCGTGCTGAGACAGGAGTGCTGCCTTGTGAGAAATTGTTCTAACTTTGGCTGATGCAACATTCACATGGAGACTCAAACCTTTGGCGAACTTCAAGGTCCAACAGTGTGGATTGGAACTCTAGACGCACTAATCTCTGAAAGAACTTGATCAGTTTTTAACCGAATCAAAGCCATGAGGAATCAATGTTTAGTTGAGCATTTAAATAAAAAAAGTTTTAAGCTGTGAGCTAAAGTTACTCAACTTACTGAAGGATGCTCTTAAAATCTGATATCTTTCGAAATATAAATTTCTTTTAGTAAAGTTTAAAATTTCTGATTATTTAAATAATTTGAGTTGTACAAAGTAATTGTTTACATGCTTTGTTGTTCTTTGTCACTTAAGTAGTTTTTCTTTAGTTTTGCTACGATTTTCCTGAGAAACTTAAAATGTAGTTGTATTTTGCTGTTTATCAATCAATTTGAAAATACGTCATTTGATATAAAGCATCAAATAAAATAAAAAAAATCTGCAATAGACCATGTCTTTGTACAGCTGGGACAATAACAGTATCATTATTTTAGAACATATGGAAAATTTGACATTTGCAACAGTTTAGTTCAGTATCTTATCAGTTGTTGACAGACGTGTTCAACGCCATTTTGCATGCTTGTATCCGTCTTGTCTTTTGATTCAGAAACATGTTAAGGAAACTTTAATTCCAAGAGCAAATGAATAAATAAAAATTATAAGCATCATCAAAAGCATCCAGAAGTTTTATTTCAGTTAACATAAATGACATCAACTATATTATCCTATAATTCACATGTCATTGGCACACCAACATTTACATATAAAATAACTCACACAAAATGCAAACTAGCTGGTTGTTATCGTTTAAAAAAGCTCAAAAAGAGCTGAGTGTAGAGTTAGCGATCTCTCGGATGAAACTAAAGATTTACTAAAGAAGTAGTTTGTCATCAGACCTTCCTAACCCTTTGGGTTGATATGATTTCTAAATGCCTTTCTATTGTGCTTTACGATACAAATATTTGGTAGTGAAAGCGGGGAGCAAGCGTAGTCATCATCTAAATATTCAAATGGGCTGAAGCTGAAGGCTTCACTGTAGGCACATGCTAGTCCTCCAAACACTGAAGCACACAACTGATGGCCGGGGTTAGCCTTAAAGCAGCAACAAAGCACGCCGAATAAATAATGTTAACAGCAGATGTGATGACGACTGTTCATATTTACAGCAATACTTCTCAATCCCAACATTCCTGTGTCAAAGTAGGCTTCGTGTACCGAGATGTAGCTGCAGTAGCCCTCTGCAAAACCTCTGCAGAGCACCAGTGGTTTCACAAAAGGATGTTAACAGAAAGGAATGTTGCCGTGCCGTGCTAAAAGTAAAGCCTGTTTTTTTGGGGGGGGGAGAAAAGGACAGATTTGGATCTGTTTCTGAGAAGACATGAGGAAAAATGATCCAGCGTTTCGTGTTGTGGTAGGATCCGTGTTGGCGAAACTTATCAATGTGGACAAGGATGCTGTTGACATGTAGCTTTGGTGTTCTCCTCCTCAGGCGGATACACTGATTATGAGCGGTTGGAGGAGGGTGCGGTAGTCGGGTAGGTGTGCAGACTGGGGGATGCGATCAACATCTATATCACCTCCCTGCTGTTTCTGATGGCACAGCACAGAACCATGCTGAAGATCATCCCAATGACCTGAAAGACAAAAGATGAAAGCTCAAAGGTCAATTCACCAAATGCCAGAAAAAATACCCAAGAAAGTATTTGATGTTTTAACCTAATAAACATTAAAAAAAAAATACCATTACACCAGCAATCCCAATGCCAACATAACCGAGGATGTAGAGCTTTTCATTAAAGAAGTCTGATATCGCCTTGTGGCAGTCCTGGGAACAGAAGAAAACAAAGGAAGTTTAAGCTTCAAAGGATCTTTTTTTATTCAAAACACTTACAGTAAAGACCAAAGAACAATAAACTGTTCATCGAATTTAAAAAAAAAAAAAAAAAAAAAACTTCAGGGGGTGATAACAAAACAACAAAAATAAAAGTAACTTTATGTTAATAAAACTGAGATGGGTTTTTATCAGCTTTTTTATAAGTGCTAATAGAAACTGTGTGAAAATAATGTATGATTCAGGTTTCATTGCTTAATTTAGTTTGATGAATATAATATTTTGAGGAAGAAGAAAAAAGCAGATTTATCTTCAAAGCAACTTGAAACACAGACTATGTGTGGCTATGCTGCCATCTTGTGGACATAAGGTGTCACAGCAATCAAAAATGGTTTACCTGGGTGTCTGGGGGAACACCTTCACAACGGTCGGAAGACATGTCTTCTTTAGAAATTCCACAGCAATTCAGCTGTCAGTACAGAAAAGGAAATCAGTAACACAACTGCACTATGAGAGAAGATACACAAGCCCATCTCAACTCACAGCATTGTGATACATTGCAGCAACTGTGGTGCCGTTGTAATTGCTGTCGTCATTGAAGGAGTTGCTGTAGAAGTTTTGGACTTCCTCTGAAATCTGATGTAAATTTCAAAAACAAGGTCAAGAAGAAGGGTCCATTTGTTTGCTTTGTGATTCATTGGTGTGTGGATAGATTTACCTGTTCCTTGTTCAGGAATCCAAAAACACCAGCCGTGATCTCTGCCCCAAAGATTATCAGGAGGCAAGCAAAGAACTGCACAGTAAAAATAAAGGTGGTCCATGAACTTTACAGGTGTTTGAATTATTGAATCAATTCTCACTGATTCAATTCCTGGTCTTCGAAACATGTGCATATTTTTTTAATGAAAAAAAATTGTGTTGTAGTGTGCAAGACTTTTTTTTTTTTAATACATAATTAACTTTTCTATTTGTGCATTTGAAATCAGAAAAAAATAAGTACCAACTGTTGTCCAGCAATATACATATTTTTTTTTTGCAAATGTCACAGTTTAAATGCACTCACTTACACACAGCTTTATTTAAAGAGACAATATATAAAATAAAGAGAACAATAATTCATGAAAATACTTTTAAGGACTCACCGAGGCAAGAAGACACTGAGATTCTCGTATGGCTCCGAAACAACCAAAGAACCCAACGATTATCATTAACCCTCCTGCACCGAGAAGGATGTACACAGCTGTGGAGCAACACAACCACACAGGTCAGTTAGTGTGACTTTCATTAAACGAACAGCAGAAAATCTATTCTAAAAGACCAGCTAATGAGTTCAGGAGACTAGATGTGAGCACAAATGGGGATCACATGATTGTAGTTCTCAGCTTCAGCAGAAGGGGGTAGCATAATCAAGTGTTTTTTTTTGTCTGTAGGTAAATAGGATTTCTATGAGACCATTTGTTGTGTTTGAGTGACAGCTGAACAAGTAGGTGGACCCTCCTTCAGCAGTTCAAAACATGAGAGCCGCTTCTCATAGATTGCAATTTGATTAACAGCCTACTTCTGTTCTGAGAAATGCAAAGCTTTTAGCCGGGGAAAATCACTGAAGGTCTCTCTGTTGAATGTCTAACAGTAAAATAAGGAGTTATTGTGAAGAATATATTTTTGGATTTTATCTGCAGTGTGGTTCTCAAGATTTTCTTAAGACAGCGGCATTGAGAAAGAAAGAAAAAACAGGGAAGAAATGAAATTACCAGCAGAACAAAACAGACTTCCTTCCTCTTCAGGAAACCATCAAATAGAGCCTTCCTTTAAATAGCCCAGCTCTCTGGAGCATGAGCATCCTGGGTTGAATCATAATCAAATTAGAAAAAGAACTGGTGGAGTCCTCCGACAAACACCCTTTTCTGGTGTCCTGCTTTTATTTCTTACCGTAGAATCCATTTAAAGACTGTTTGTTTTCCCCGCTTTTGCAGAGCTTGAAAAGCAAACTGTCTTCATTAAAAGCCCTAACACAATATAGAGGATCTAACGGCTGCAAAGAGGAACCATGTTAGCTCCACAAAAGGCCGAGTGACGTCACCTTCACTGCGCCCTGCAACTGTACACCGTGCTGCTCCCTGAGGTCCATTGCTAAGGGCCTAATCAGTGACACAGACAGCTACCGCTGCAGTAATTTAATTAATCCACATGGGGCCCATGCAAGCTGTTGTTTTCTTGTTGCAGAGAATAGTCCGACCTGAAGGGATCAGAAAAACGGTATAAACACCGCTTTTGGGTAATATCAAAAGAAAAGATACTGACAGAAATAAATCTTTTTGCTTGTAATTTTTTCATCATTTAATTACAGATTTATTTATTTTTTAATAATCAACGCATGCTTGTTGATTGAAGAAATCAGCTTCCATGTAGCTTTCTTTGTCTATAAAGTTAATATTATTATAGAAGACATAAAAAATGTGGGCATCTGTGATTAAGTACTTTATGTCTATTTTATATGCAAATCTAATAGACAGAGGAGCACATCAGTGACACAACGGAAAGCAAGGCACACAGGGAGTGCTGACGCTTCACTTCATTGTTTTAGCAGTGAGTTTGGTTTCTTAGTCATAGCTACAAGTAGGCACTGGTGCCTGGGTAGTTTGCCTAGAATGTTTTTGAGGATATTTGTTCTTTTGTTGCTAACATTCAACAGAATCCCGAGATGCACTTGAGATAAACCAGATATTTCAGAGATTTAACTTGTAGGGTCATTCTGTCATGCCTCAGTAAGAGTGAGCTGCAAAAAATAACAACCACAACTATTTCATATCTCATTAAACGCTGTAATTTCCCCAATTCACTGAAATAATAAATAAAACCAAATCAGAAAAGAGACACGACTCCTTGATGAAATTTCATCGTAAGTGTCAACATGTTTCATACGTGTCATTAACATGTAATTTAGGATTTATGGGTCTAGTAGCTATGTTAAGGGTGTAATAATTAATCAACTCAATCAATGAATCAATATTCTTATGATCAAACCAGATCGATCTGTCTGAGGTAAGTTGTTAATCAAATCGACCTATGCCATTATAAAACACTTTCAAAATGAAATAAATCGATTATATCAATATTGGACTATACCACTTGGAGGCGTGGTGGGTTTATTTTACTATAACATAAAAATGACCAAGTGCATTACAGCAGACAACAGACAAGTGATGGCAGCAAAAAATGACTTATTTGTTTGTTTGTTCACATATTTAATTTATGCTTGGTATTTTACAGATTTTACCCATCATTTTCTCCCTCTGTAGGCAGATTTCTGTCTCAGAGAGTCAGAGAAATCCCATCAGGCCCACTCAATACCAGCATCACTCCCATATTCTTAATAAAACACGGTTATTTCACTATTTTGTTCCAATAAACACATTGTTAAGTTACATGTGCAAACAGTGGATCATTTATGATTTAAACAACTCCTTTGAAATTAGACATTAAAAATGCTTAAAAACAATTAAAATAATACATTTGTTAGCCATTGTGAATGTGAGGTTAACTTTTAATCAGTAATTTGGAGAGTCACAGGACTACAAAGTTAAAATGAAAACACAACTTTAGTATTCATCAGCACAGCATCACAAAACACAGCCTATAGACGTCAACTGATAACTTTTAAAATATTTGCATGCTAACTGGAAGAAGCTGAATGCACACATTTGTTCTGCAGTTGATGGTTTGCATAAGCAGATCATTTCTGCAGCACGTCTTATCTGAAGAACATGTGTCCTCAGCTTTAGAGGATGTTGGACACGCCCTCTGCATAGCGTTCAAGAACATTGCAGGCATTTTGGAACATTTCACCCACTGAGGTCGCTGTACATGTAGAAGGAGGGAACTGGACCCATGGCAGCGCTGCAGAAAGCTGATGAAGTGAAGTAACCACAATAAAGTCATGGTCTAAACAAGAAGTACAAGAATAGGCTTCGTTCGGATCATCTGCTCCTACACAAAGCAAGAAAGACTGGCCCTATTGTATCGCCTGCTGAAGGCTGGAGGCTGCTTGTCTTGTGTGTGTTTTAATAATCTTCTATTTGCTTATTAAAAGTTTTGCAACCAAAGTATTATTTCAAATCCACCTGAGCTCTTCACACTTTCACCCTAAAGAAAAGACTTTAAAGTCCCACTCCAATCATCGTTTGATCTATTTTTAAAGTGTTCCCAGTGGTCTTTTAATTATGTTTTTGGCAAAAATCAAAAAACCTGTGTTGTTTTTTTTAGGACATAGTTTCTACAGAGCAGCAGTAGTTCATTAGAAATTCACCTTTGAGTTGTGGGCAGGACTGCTGATGCAGAGTAAGCCCATCCCCCCTCCCCATCACCCATTTGCTCTCCCAATAGCTAACAGCCCTTCACAACCTAACATTACCGGTGCGACAATAATAATACTGTTGCTATCCAGCTGTACAGTTCTGAGCCAAATGTCAACTCAGACAAAAACAAAAACGTACATGGATCTATTTGTCTGAAATAGATGCATTAGAACAGATCGGAGCAGGGAGCTTATAGCCCACCCAGCGTATTTTCTACGTCACAAATACAAGCTTTTTCTAACTGGATTTTTTCATCTGCTACCATTTCACGATTTGAATAAAGAAATAAGTGTAATTTTATTTTTTGTGGCCATATTAGGACAAAATTTAAACATTTGACATTATATTTCATTTCTTTTTGGTCAGATATGTCTGCAGCCATATAATCCATTTGGTCAGAGGTGTTTCACCATAATACTTGTGTTCTTTGTTATAAAAAAGATGCTGAGGATGGAACAACCAGACTAAAAGGCAACCATCAGGGAGGTTCCTAGATGAAGTCAAGGATTACACGATGATGCAGAGAATAGATGGAGGTGCATGATTTGCTGTGGCAGCCCCCCTAAAGGGAGCAGCCAAAAACAAAATTTTTTTCTTTTCACATGTGAAACAGAAGGAATCACAGATATTTAGGATTCCGTCTGTCGGCGAGTCGCTGGAAACAACCGCAATTTGTAGAAATGACTGCCGTGTTTTGCAGATTTTTCAGACTATCTATACGTTTCCTAGTCATTGTCACCAAAAACCACCAGCAGAAATGGGTCACTCAAGATCATCACAGGTCTAATTTCCCTCTGGAGTTTTTTGAGATTGTACGCGTGGTAACTTTAACCCTATGACCCCCCCCCCTTCCATTGACGTGTTCTCCCTACCATGACATAGGTGGATAAAGGTGGAAAGGATTTCATGTAATCCATAGACACCAGTGAAGAACACAAATCATTGAAGAAAAAAGGTTCAGAGCTCTGTCTAGTGGGGTCTAGATCAGTGTTTTTCAACCAGTGTGCCGCGGCACACTAGTGTGCCGTGGGAGATGGTCAAGTGTGCCGTGGGAAATTGCCCTCATTAACTGATGTAAAAACATTTACCATCTCCAGGATTTCAGCTCTTTGTTCATCCAAACAGGACTTGATAAAACACTGAGGAGTTAGGAATATAAAAGATCGTAAAATACTTTTTCTTTGCGTTTATTTTATTTTATTAAAGACATTTTGATAAGAATGACGTACCGCGATTCAGCTGCAGCTCCGGCTGTATTTTGGAAAAGTGCCGCCCCTTTAATTGTCTCCACCAATCATTCTTGAAGGCTTAATCACATGTCATCAATCTGACCAATCAGAAGTGGTTAAAGTCTTCACTTCCTTGTCCCGATTTAGCTCATAAGTCTCTCAGTTCCAACAGAAATACCAGCTAAAGCTCGTCTTTAGCGGTGTAGCTTTCCACAGAATCCGGTATCAGACCGTGGAACAAGAGAACAAAACAATGAAGCTCAGAGACGCGATCTCCGCCGGCCGTGTAATGCACTACATCTCCCATGATGCATTGGGTTGTGACAGCGCACAAGGAGATCTGTTGTTAAACGTCTCGAAACCAACAAACACACATCAAACTGTTTTTAAATCTTGTAACTTAACTTTTATTGCATCTTTTTGAAAAAAACAGCTACAGTTTCCAGCTTTTTCTGCAACAATTATCTCAAAAATGCATGTGAGATTGTGGAGGGACTGTAGATCAATACAGACTATGAGTTTCTCCTTTTTTTTTTTTTTTTTTTTTTTTTTAATTTTTGGATCCTGGTGTGCCGCGGGATTTTTTTTAAGGTTAAAGTGTGCCGTGGCTCAGAAAAGGTTGAAAAACACTGGTCTAGATGACCCACTCCCAAACTCCCAATGTTAAAGTGCCTAGGATAGCACAAGGGTTAGTGCCACGTTCATAACGTTCATATGTTATGCGTTCAAGAACGGGCTACACACAGTTTCATGACCGTGTTCAACCAGTGGTGCTCACATCGGACCAGCATGACATATAATTCCAACTGGGCACAAACCGCAATTATTAATTTATCCTCATGATCAAATTTCAAATAGATGGCACTTCCTTGTTTTGAAAAAAGACACTACCCACACATCACTACCAAACCCGAGTCCCTGATTGGTCAAAGTTTAGCTGTTTGGCTTTGAAACCAAAAAAATAATCAGTCAGAGCTAAACTAATGAATTCCTATCTTTAGTTTCTCTCTCTTGCCAGCACAGAATGCTGATGCATGCTTTTATTTTCAGTCATTTAGATTATTGTAATGCCCTGCTCTCTGGTTTACCCAAAAAGTCTATTTCAAATCTACAACTATTGCAGAACTCAGGGGCACGAGTTCTGACGAGGACAAGAGGGCGGGAACACATTACACCCATTTTAAAATTGCTGCATTGGCTGCTGCATTGCGTTTCAGGATTGATTTTAAAACTATTTTAATGGTTTATAAATGTTTTAATTGTCTTGGGCCTTGTTATTTAAATGATATTCTTTTAAAATATGAGCCCTCGCGGACTCTGAGGTCCTGCGGTGCTGGCCTTTTAGCTGTTACTAAGGTGAGAACCAAAACTTCTGGTGAGGCTTCGTTCTGCCATTACGGTCCTCGCCTGTGGAACAGCCTGCCAAAGAACCTCAGAGACTGTAGAGGTTTTTAAGAAGAGGCTTAAGACCCACCTTTTTAATTTAGCTTTTAGTTGATCTTAACTGCTAATTTATTTAATTAGTTTTAGTATAGGCTATTTTATGTGTATAATTTCATTTTATGCATCTTATTCTCAATTTCATGTTTTTATATACATCTTTAATTTTAGTATCTTATCATGATTTTAGCCCCAGTGTTTCTTGTGGGGATCTTTACTTCCAGGGCTTGCCGGCTTGGTTGGTGGTTGTTGCTGCAGTTGTCTCCCTTGCTGGGGCAGCTAGAGTTAAACTTTGCAGCCTCATGGCTGTGAAGTGGACCCGCTGTTGTCCCAGTCTGGGTGGGCACTGTGGGGATGTTCTAATGGCCAGGCTGGCTCCTGGTATGAAGAGATTCCCAAATACCGTTTTCTAACCGCAGAGCCAAGCCTTAGTAGTTTGTTTGTTCATTTATTTATTTACTTATTTACAGTTAAATAGTCATTATTCTTAGTACATGGGGGCCATGGGTCACATGTTTTAACAGAGGGGAGGGTGAAGGGTGGGCTGGGTTTTTACTGTAGTATTGTGTGTTTTCTGTTTTTAATGTTAAAACGCTTCAAGCTGTGCAACTGCATGAGAAGCGCTATTTTATGAATAAAGGTTGATTTGATTTGATTTGATTTGATTTGATTTGATTTGATTTGATTTGATTTGAAACAGTTGAGAGTTCAGCTGGTTGAAAATTCAGAATGGGTTCATTTTGTATGTAGAGTCTGAAAACGGACTTAAAAACTTGTCTAGTGAGGCGTGAATGTGAGGGTTTGAAATGAGAAGCCTCAAACTCAGGTTTACGGGCATTTACATAGATTGGTGGCTAAGTGGTGGCTTGAACACGCGTTGCAGAGGCCGGTGTGAGCTGTAGACAGAAGTTGAACTATTACAGAAGTTATTAACCTTGATTGATGAAATCCACAAACTCATTTAAATTTCAGCATTTTTTGAATGCATTTTGTCAAAATCAAAACAGTAAAAAACCCTATACAAAACATTTAAAGAAATGAACATCTGCACTTTATCCTGCTCCCAGTCAAAATATTGATTAATTATTCATGAAAACTGTGGCACTAAACTTCATGAGTGCAGTTTTTCCATTTGCTTTTATCTAAAACTGCCTTTGTTTCTGCTTGTTCTTTCTATTCATTTAAGTGTAGCTGCTTCCATGTTGAATTTAGTTTCATTTCTTTAGTTCCGCTGTTGTTGCTTTTAACTTTGCTCTTTAAACTCACCCTTCCTTTAACTGTTACTGTTTAAAATTTGCTACTGTGTCTTTTTTATTGTCGTTGCATTATCAACGTATTGTTGTAAAATTTCCTAACATTTTATGAACCTTTACTTTGCTTTTTGCACATTTGGACCAGGACTACAGATGAGAGAAACTCTGGCATATTTTAGTTACTGCTGTATGTTTTTGAAAGGCCCCTGAATCAAAAATCAAAATGGACATAATATCAAAAGCCTTTCATTGATGTTGTGAGGAGGTGACATACCTATAAAGTAGTTCTCCGGGGCGCCATCATCTGTCAGAAGTTGCACTGTGCTCGGGTCAAATCTGAGCCATAGTCCTACCGCCACCACCAACACGCCAGACACCTGAGAGTTATTAGACAGCAAATAAATGTATTGGTACAGGCATTTATTCCAATCTTGTTGAAAGGAACACACTTTCAAGGCATACTTGTCAGTCCAAAAGCAGCAACACAACAGGAACCCTCTATTTTTCTCTCTCCATAGTGTCAGTTAATTAACATTCTGCAGGCCGTGCTCATGTCTTCTGAGTAAGTTGGCTGATGATGATTCTTCTTCACTTTATTTCAAACAGATTCCTGCCAAATATGTCAATGCTGCATCTCTTAAGTGAACTTTTTCAAAATGAAAACCTCTAAGTATAATATTTTAAGTCAACCAACAACATACATTGATTTTAAATAAGTTTAAGTTCACTTTTAATTTTTTTTCCATTAAAAAACACACGCAAAACAAAATCTAAATGGAAATAAATTTTTATTTCATTACTTTTTTTCTCTTTAAGTTGAAAAACAGTAATGCTGAGAATGACAATGACCTCACAAAACCCCTGAATGCAACGTGACAACTATCCTCATGTGTCTGTGTGGCTTTGGAACTCCTGAGGTTCATCTCCCACGGTGTGCTTCAGACACAGGCTGTGCCAGCCTCTCAGTGCCTGGATGATGTAACTCAGATTGGCATTGGCTACTAGTTGGCTCTGTAGCCCAAAATGACAGTGCACTGTACGCCTCCTTTGGCTCTGATCACAACAGCTCTGCTTTCAGCTCCAAAACTGCTCCACAAAGAGGCCGCTGTCAGTTTGGGTGACACAAGAGATCGTCTTACAGAGCCCAGATGAGTCAATGCAGCTTCTCAAACTCATATATACTGTATCATTGAACAGTAAAACACAGCTGTAGTCACTATCTGAAAAGTTAAATAGTCTGCGCCATAAATGACTGTTTGATTCAGCCCACTCATTTGCCTCGTTACACATCCTCCCTCACCTAAAAAAAAAGAAGTTTTCTGCTCTTTTGTTCTGGTCTAAAATACTATGATTGATTGAACGTTGGTAGTGGTGGGTTCCCAACCTTTTTTTTTTTTCTTTTTTGCTTGTTCAAGAGGACTTTATCACTTCTATCTTTTAAAAACATGTATATAAATATAAACCCCACATACAATGAATTTGCAACGCCACACAGGGCTGAAAAAATGTGAATAAAATTGAAATTTTGAAAACTTATCCTTTAAAAAAAA
Source organism: Oryzias curvinotus (assembly GCA_023969325.1). Taxonomy (NCBI): domain Eukaryota; kingdom Metazoa; phylum Chordata; class Actinopteri; order Beloniformes; family Adrianichthyidae; genus Oryzias; species Oryzias curvinotus. The sequence continues at coordinate 15,829,498 of CM043710.1, read as the reverse complement.
GAGATACACAGGCTTTAAGTATTTGTGTATTTCAGGTTCAAACAGAACCCTGTATTGGTTTTCCGAAACAAATCAACCCTGCTGGTAAAAAAAAAATAACAAACTTGCAGTTGGGAAATTCACATTGCAATGCCAAATCACAAAAGAGTCTGTGTTGGAAAAGTAGCAGCAACCTGCAGCTCTGGGGCACAGAACAGCCCTGTGCCGTGGAATAAACTGCTCACCTATTGGGTGACCCTGTGGGATCTGTTCATCCGTTTTTTAAAAATAAAAATTACCCTTTTTTAATGTGTATCATTTATGCAAATTTGCTATATTTATTTGCTTTAAAAATAGGACATTGTAAAAACTGATTTAGGGGAATTGGCGCGTCATTGTGGTTAGAACAGGTGCACAGCTGCTTTAAAAAAAACACACACACATCTTCAGGAGATGGGGAAAAAAACTAAAACAGAGTCCCACCTGCGGCTTTTGAATGCAATGTGTCAAAAATGCAATCATCACTAAAGAAGGCAGAGGCGCGCGCAGCTTCTGTGCGTAAAAATGAATTTGTTTTGCAGCAAAAACGACAAATCCCAACCAGGAACAGCTCCCCTCAGTCACCGAAACGCACGGTAAAAACAGGGCAGCAAAAACCACACAAAACGATGTGCGGAGCAGCCTCACCCAAAAGATGAAGTTGAACACGAAGAGGAGATATTTGACGAATTTCATTCCTCCCTGCACTTTGCTCATGATGCCGCCCGCTCGGTCCGTCTGACTCCGTCTCGGTTCTGCCTTCAGTCAGTGTGACATCAACCCGCGCGCGGATGGAAGATCTGCTCGCATGCGCACAAGCTGCACGAGCACGAGTTGTGCACCGCCCACCGTGATGGCTGGAGCCCGTTGAGGTGGATGAGAGTCCTTCTGAGGGACGTGTTAGCTGATCCATCAACAACACGACCAGGAGGAGGAGGAGGAGGAGGTGTGGATCAGAGAGAGCACAGTCTAATGTCCGCTTCTGTTAGAAATCGTGAACCGTCTGACTCAGAGAATTACGAATCAACATATGTGACCAAAGGGCGCATCGCATCACCGCTGGGAATTGGAGCCATCTGTTATTTTTGTGCCACAAACCAGGAATGAAAGTGCAGCTACGGATATGAACCACTTTCTATCTCCACCTTTCACGTAGAAGCCAGGGTGGGAGTCTGTCTCCTCTCTGAGATAGCAGTATTTATTATGAAAATAAAGCCTCCGGTGTGCACCTTCAACAGAGAAAGACTAAACAGAACCACAGGAGCTCATGAATACATGACTGATTGCTTGAACATTTGAAATGATTCCTTGCAAAAAAGCTAGAGAGCTGTGGCAGTAACAGATGTTTTCAAAGCAAACTCCAGAAAACAAAGGTTCATTTTAATGAGCAGTTGGGGTATCAAATGTTAAAGAGAACCCTCTTATGTCCTATTTTTATATCTTAATAATATCTTGTATCTAATATCTTTGTTTCAATGGACTAAGCTTGAGTCCATCCACCATGATGTCAACCCTCATCATTCATCCTTTGCTTATCATCATGTCCTGACTGAGTTTTTCTTTCCCAAATGCTAAATAGAGAATAAAGATGTAAGACATAAAGATGTAAGTAAAAAAAAAAAATCCTATAGGATTTACATATGAAGGTATGTCGTGTGACATATTAAACGACAGCTTTTTCCTATTCCCACATTGTGGAAAACGTGTTTGTTGCCACTCTCCCACACCATAACTCAGGAGCAGATGGAGAGGTGGGTGTGAACTGCAGGATGACTGGTAATCTGAGGCGCACAGCAGACTCATCTTGGTTTGCATTTCATGAGTTAGTGAAAACTGAGTGATTCTGCTCTGAGCTGCAGTTTGGTGGGATTACAGACAAAGTGATTTTGAACATTTTGTGTTAAAATGCTTCCTGTTTATTTAAAAATAACCTTTCAAAGCAAACACATAAACTGTCCTTCTGTTCTCATCTGCACATTTTAATTTTATGTATACATTTGCTCACGAGCTAAAAAAAAAAAAAGGGAACACTGTTCAAATCTCAGTGACTCCAGGCTATTTGTCTAAACGCAGAACAAACATGGCACGCTACAAAAACACTTCTTTATTATCTGCTCCCACTGAGGCTGCAGGGTCAGCTGGGGTTCACCCACTCTGGCAGCCAATCTTCTCATGTTTGTGCTGCTTTTGTTTGCTGCACTGATGTGGGCAGGATACAGTGAGACTACTGTCTAAGACGTAGCCAAGATCATCAGATGATCGTTTCACTGTCAACACTCGTATTTTCATTCACGACAGACATACTGTCTAATGCTTTCCATGCGACCTAAAGTCAAATCACTGACCTGCATTCACGTCAAACTAATATCAGTTTAGGTCCTCAGCCGTGTAATGTTTACAAGCAAACTCAAACTAAAACCCCTTTCAGTATTTTTAATTTTAATGTCCTAACACTTTCATCCTCTCCTGACACTTTTTCTTAAAATGTACTTTGCTTTTGTGAAAATTGTCAGTGCAAATTGCATCAAAAACAAAATTTTTTCTAATGATAGTTAATATTCCTGTTTTTGTACCCACATAAATAACCACCAGAAATAACGGTTCTAAGATTAGTAGAGGATTCTGATTAAAATCACTGCACCAAAGCACACCGATGTCTCCATCTATTGGACAAAGATGGAACTGCACCATCAGTAAACTATAGTCGGTGGCGTCAAAATAAAAACTACTCCTAATGCACGTTTATTTAAAAAAATAATGATAAAAATAGTTTAATTTGTTTGAAAATACAACCATGAAGCAAAACATTTTTTTTCTACTAATAAACATCAAATAAACATGCTTTTAAAGCTAGAGTTTGAACAATTAAGTTATCACCACGCATGTGTAGCACCTGTTCGTTTCTTTTCCTTTTTTCCTTTTTTGTGTTGCCAGATTGGACAGCTGTAAGGATAATTTGCTTCTTTTGAGAATGCTGGAGTGTAAAAACATTACAGTAATTGGCGAGATAGAGTTCAGGTTGCTTTTTAGAACAGTTATTCACAAAACACTGAGACAAAAATATATTTACGAAGAAGTTGGCAAGGTAACAAATCATGGGTTAATCAAGTGCCACAAAGTCCTTTCATGTTCTTTGCCATGATGCATGCACAAAAGAAGACACGCTTTTTAATGGGAAAAGTATAACTTCATAGGCTAATTTCAAATGCTATGTTTTACCACCTGACTTTTCTGACTTTTTCTAATTGTTGTATTTTTCATACAATAACCTAATTTAATTCATCATTTAATTGATCTTTTATGTGATTTGTGTTTTAGGCTTTTTTCTGAGTCTGATTTGGCAAAACATTAATCAAAACAATATCATCAGTTGTGTAAAAATAAAAAGAACCTGTGATGGTTTAAATGTTAAAGGCTGAATTAATCCTCATAACATCTATGACTGGTTGGGTTCTTCTGTCCAAAGGTGCCCAAAATAGGCCTAAATCCATATTTTGCTGAGCTCCTTCACTTCATGCTAAATAAAGACAGTCCAGAGGAAAAGAAAATAGATAGAAAACCACAAGCTATCATTATGAAATCAAAGTTTACAGTAAGCCCTTTCCCAATTTTAGGAAAGTTTAAGACGAAGGTGTTGTGCTAACACATTGATAAATATAGATAAAATAATAATGTAAAAAAAAATCATGCATACTTTCCTAAGTTGTCTCTTGCAGGACAACACTTAGAAGTACATATATTTAGTCTAAAACCAGAGACACTTTTCAAGGAAACTTTACTTTTTGTTCCACAAGCATGCAAAACATCTGAGAAACCCCCAAACACTAAACTTGCTGACAAAGCAGAGGCCTAAAAAATCTATTAGGATTTCATAGAAGAAAGATATTCACTGATAACAAAAAAGACACCACCTATCTCACAAAAAGATCAATGAGCTCTCAACATGCATAAAAAACTAACACATGAAATGCAACCATAAAACAGCCGCCTCTTCTCCATCAGATTCTCTGTCAGAAAAAGCCTCCAGGCCTTGATGGCCAGTGTCTTTTTTTCAAATGTCCCAGTCTTACCTGTAACTGATGGCCTTGATCAGGTGTGTTTTTAATTGAAATGCTAAAATGACAAGGTTAGTAACAACATTTCAAAATCTGATCTAAAGGAAGGCTTGCTCTGTAAAACACCTGAAACACAACTTGCTACTGTATTGAAGGTTTTGATATTGGACGAAGCTACAAGGTAAGATAACAGAGGATCAAATGACACAAAATGGTTCTTTTATTTTTAAAGCTGGATACTAAACTAAGTCAAATAGCCCAAACATTTCACATCTTTAAAAAAGAAAAAACTTGATTGTACACAAAAATGAAAGACTTTGTTTCCCAGTATTGAAAACAAAGAGTACGAAAAAGCAAGACCAAAAAAACAAAAAGAAAATTCACTACAAGCGGTAAAAGGGAAGGTGATCAACGCTTTAAAAAACTGTCCATCTTAAAATCCTGCAAAATAAAAAAAATAAAAAAATTAAATGTATGCCTTATTTTCAAAGCAGGTTTTAGCACTTTGAGGACAACTTTGTTGATTTTCTGCTTTCATGAAAAAAGATAAGGAAAATCCTTTTGTTTTTTGGGTTAAGGCCATCTTGTAATCATGATATTTTACACTTGCAATATGTTGCACTGACAGTTATGCCACCATTTGTCCAATAGAGGTCAGTGTCGAGCTTGATTTGCTGTGCATCAGCTGAATGAAACCACTACAGCTCTATTTATATACCGTATGTATGTATATATATCTATATAAAAACACCAACTTCAGTCTTCTATAACAACGGATTAAACAGCTTTTGAGAAACTTTTGTTTTATTTTAGCCTATTTTGACTCTGTACATATTTAAAATTCATTTTAAAACAGTAAATACATATATAGATAAATAAAAGATCTAGTAGTCCCCCTGGGCATTTGTTGGCAGTAAGAATTGCAAGTTGGTGCTAAAGCACAGAAGACGGCTTGTATCAGGGAGTATAAGCTGATATTTCAGAATGTTTGTGTTTTTAAGATAAAATACTAAAGATTAATAAAATGATGACTTTATTAAAGAGTTTTTCTAAGTCGTTTTTAACACAAGAAAACTTGTAAGAATGAATGTTTCAGTTCTGCATAATGAAAACCTTCATTAACGCTCAGTGCATTTTGTATTATTTTAATAAATAACATTAACAACATCATTTGTACACAGGGTTTGCTTATATCAGGCCTGGGTCAAATTGTATTTGCACATTGTTTCTGGATTACATTCGTTTTCCCCAGCGAATGTGGTGTTCTGCAGGACAGTTTTATGTGAGGAAGAAAAATATTACAAGTGGCTTACTGTGTTGCCCTTTAAATTCTGCAGGCTGCTGCTCTGTCACAAGCTTTGCCTCCTCCTGCTGGTAACCGCATAGGTTTAGTTCGTGCTGTTTGGAATCAAGTCACATGCTCTCGTAAACTCAATTGCTCCATTTACGGAAGCTGGAGTTTACGATGCAGCTGTGTTTGCGAGTCCCAACTCTTTTCAGAGTCCAGAAAATATCTGAAAAGCTTAAAACCAAACCTGCTGGAAAGGCAGCGTAAACATCCCCATAGAGTTCAGGGAAAGTTAGCATGGAGCATGTTGTTGGTTTTTGAAATAAAAAAAACAACAACAAATGAATACAGTTTAAATGAGTTGCCTAAAACAATACTGTAACTGTTGCAACTTCCACAACTGTCTGTACCATTGGAATAAGCTGCTTTGTGAAGACTGAAGCTACGTTTACACCGGCCTCGGTGACGCGCATTCAAGCGGCCACTTTCAATGAAAAGTCCATGTAAAAGTACATGTCTGCGTGTTTCGGGCTTCCACGTTCAAAACTGGTGTCACTAAGGAAGTTTTTTCAGACCTACTCCAATGAAACTAGTGTTTTGGGTGTTTTTAACATGTAGCACATTCCTCATGCTGGAGGACGTTTATAAAATAATTTCAGATTAAGACTGCGTATCTGAGTATTTCTTTATTCAAATCGTGTTGAACCAGGAGCAGCTGGAAACCCACGGTTTAAAAAGCTGGTGTTTGTGACCATAGACTGTAAAAATACTGTTTTTACAGTCTATGTTTTTGACACAGCAACTGACACGGGTGGGACAAAGTATCCATTCTCTGCTACAAATCTGATGCATCCACTTGCTGACAAATAGATTCATTAACGTCTTTATCTTCCCCATCTGAGCTGGTATCTGGCTTCCTAACTGTGCGGCTGGAAAGCTTTGCTTATTCCCCGCCGTTTCTTTGTTACATTAATGTTAGCTTGGGCTTGTGAGATGCTATAAGCTAACGGGAGAGAGTGTAAACAAAGGACTGATGGGAAATAAGTGAAGCAAACTTCCTAGCCAACAGTCCTGCTTACAACACAAAGGCAAATCTATTGAGCTCCCATTGCTCTGCAGAAAATGTATTAAAAAATGACACAGTGTTTTTGAAGAAAAAAAAACTGCTCAATCATAATCAAAAGACCACTGAAAACAATTTTACAATAGAAAAATATATAGTTGGAGTTGGACTGTAAGTCAGTTTTCAGGCTCGACATACAAAACACGCAGCCATTCAATGCCAATTGAAAGCAAAACCAGGTCAAATTTTGATCTAGTGGAGAACAGATGACGTCCCTTTTGATTCACAGACGTGCCAACTGGGCACCAAGTCTTTCCTGCATCAGAATAGAGCTGGGAATGCAAAAGCCTGGAATAAGATTCACGAGATTCGCGCCACTTCAGCATTTCATACCAAGGCTCTTCCGTGTAGTACTAATACATGTACTAGTATTGAATAGCAATAGTCTAGTGTGAACACCATATGATAAAAACAGTGTTCAAAAGCCCGCATTTATTTTTAAACATGCCCGGTGTGTATGTAGCATTATGACAAAACATAAAAATGCTTTTCTTAATCAAAAATGCAACTGGACAAGAAAGTAAAAAAAAAAAGGATTCTATGTTTAAAAAAGCTTAATGCCTCAAAATCTTTTTCACTAACATAGTGGCTATTGTTGTAAACTGCAGACATCTTGATAACTCCACCAAAGTTTCCAAACAGGTCAGTGTAAGCGTAAGTGTTAGCACAAAAACGTACAAAAAACAAAAATAAACACTAGATAAAACAAACAAGATATCCTTCTTTTTGGAGGTTCTAATGTCCTCTTGTAAGCAAACAAAATGCATAACTTTTGGATCCATTTAGTTTAAAACATGCAAAAATGTTAACGTTTCTGCTAAGCATTGAGATACCTACCCTACAAACTAACAGCTGGTGTTCATTTCATATTAAAAAAACTCCATAATCATTGACATCTGAGAGCAATTTTGGACATAAACATATGCTAAGCAATAAGGAGAGAAATCTTAAACTCTGTTGTAAACCATAGAAAAAAAGATGCCTGCACACCTACAGAAGATTACGGTAATACTTGCAACATATGAAAAACCAAATCTCCACTAAGCAGCTCCAGATACTCTTTGACCCAAGCCTGATGTATCTACACATACAGTCCATATACTTTAACATATAGCAATAATTTATTTTGTGCAGAGAGTGAGGTCTTTGGTGATAATTTATGCAGATACAACTGTTTGCATATTAGCGTGTCTGTGTATTTACAGTATATGCATATGTGTGTGCAGGAAAAGTTTTCATGGCCGCCAGGACTTCCGGCTGAGCACACACACGCATGCCACATTGATGCGTATGAGCCTCCACGCCACCAGGTTCTTGAATGAAGTGAGCGCCCGGACAAAGGTATGCGAGTTGGTGCAGTAGGAATTCCAGTGTCTCGCATCGATTCCTAAACAGCTCGACCTTCCCGAATGAGGGGTGTTACATGTCGTCTCAAAGAAGTACTGCTTCTTTTTGACATTGTTAATGTTCACGTCTGGGAGAACAGTGACTTCATTGCCTAAGATGTCCGTGGCTTTAGTCTTGTTGCCCACCCAGACACTAACACTGTCACACACTGAGTATTCTCCCCGGTGCTCCTGCCGCGGCTCCTCTGCTTGCCTGCGGTTCCTCCTGTTGGCTCTTTGTGGCTCAGATGGTTCTGCATCAGGGGGATGAGCGCTGAAGAGCACTCTGGGTGAGTGGTATCTGCGCTTGGTGAAGAGCTTTGGGTCCACAATGGGGATGGAGTTGGGGTTTTGGTTTACCGTTGTGGCTCTGGATGACCCCCGGGTGATGGCCGCCACAGCCTGGACACTCAGGAAGAGCAACAGGACCAGCATGGACGACCTCATGGGCGCACAACCTGAGATTTTCAACAAGAACAAACATCCTGTTACTGCTGATGAACAGGACATGGGCTTGTACTGGAATGAAGACACGTCAAATCTTACACTTTACTTCCCCTTTGTTGGTCTACAAAATAAAACATTGTTCCTCAAATTATAGTCCCTTCAGTTTTCAAAAACAAGCCTTGCTGAGCAGAACTTTGTTTAGGGTTTTGCTTTTATTTAAAAGTAATACAAAAAATATGAAGAACTGCTTTCATCTTTCATATAAAGGAATGCCCGGCAGAGACAACACTGAGGCACCACAAAAACATAACACAGATGGAGCAAGCAAGGTAAACACATTTGACTTCACCGCAACTTTCAAGATCAAACAGCCTATGGCTTTGACTTGAAATAATTTGTGACATGTACACAATCTTATTTCTACTCAAAGAGGGGTCTCTTGGTATTAAAAAAGTCATAACAATAAAAATACTACTTCCAATATCATTATTATCATTTTTATTAGCAAATATTAATAACATCACTTAGATTTATGAGGTTGATGAATTAGGATGGATGTAAGCATAAGCAATTCCAAGTTGCAAACCACATACTCCACAACACAGACTTAATGGTTTTGATTAAGTATTTTCTGAAAAAAGTTAAAATCAAAACCTCCTGTCTGACGCAATTAAAGGTCAAAATCATTATTAGGCAGGAAGGAAACAAAACAAAGAGCCGCTGGAGAAATGTTGAGCGTAACATAATTGATGAACAGATTTAGATACATAAACAGGAGGTGGATTAACATTTAATATCCTATTTAACTACAACTGCAAAATGATTGTTATAATTACCTCCAGTGAAGGAAACTGTACTTACTTCCATTAGGCTGCTAATAATACTCTTAAAGGTCATGTAGAGCTGCTTCAAGCTGAAATTGGGACATGCATCACTCAGTTGCTCTGGGGTTTCTATTCAAAACTGTAAAAACAATTATTTTACTGTTTAATTTTATGGATTATAAGGCCGACATATCTAACCTCACCAATGTGTGTGATTAACGACTCTATGGCAAAAAAATACTAAACCCCCAATCTAAAAAAAATCCCTTTTTTCAGGAGACAAGACAAATGTGTTTCAAATATTCCATTTAATGCTGATTGGAGGATTTTGTCTTGTGACCTTTATGTCATATGTGGCGGCTGTGGGCAGTGGTAGGGCGGTCGACCTCTGATCGGAATATTGCAGGTTTGATTCCTGCCTTGCCCCGTCCATGTGTCGAAGTGTCCTTGGGCAAGACACTGAACCCCATCTTGCTTGTGATGGAAGGTTGGCGCCAGTGTTCAGCAGCGGAGTCGCCATCAGTGTGTGACTGGGTGAATGGGTCTGTGACTCTAAAGCACTTTGGGCCTTCAAAGAAGGTAGAAAAGCGCTACATAAGTATACGCCATTTACCATTTCATAAAAACAGCAGGATTTTCCTACAAGATTCACCTAAAAAGTGGATTTATCTTTGTTCTCACCATTTAATGGCCAATAGCTTGGCAATAACCCATTTCAAAGAGAAATTTTTTAAGCCTAACTTTGAATGTAGAAACTGTGTCGGCCTCTCTTATATGAGCTGGGAGCTTATTCCATAAGATAGGGGCTCGGTGGCTAAAAGCTCTACCACCAAATGTACTTTTAGAAATTCTGGGAACCACAAGCAGTCCTCTTTTTGTGAGCAAAGTGTTCTGTTTGGATGGTAAGGCACTATGAGGTCTTTAGCATAGGATGAGGTCGTACCATTTCCGGCCTTATAGGTTAGGAGGATTCTGAACTTTATTTCAGATTCAACTGGGAGCCAGTGTATTCTAGATTTGGAACATCAGCTGTGATATCAGATAACAGACTGATTTAAAATACAGGCCATGTCTGCTGTATATCATCACTTTGCCCCCTGTAGTTTCCTTGGTGATGCTGTCTCTAATACATACAGTATCCCTGCTCTCACCACAAAAAAGAAAAGAAAAATCCCAACCAAAAGCAAACATCTTCATTTCCTTTTATTATCAAAAATGACCTGTCTGTGAATTTAACATATTCATGTTTTTGTCTGTTTTTATAGGCTTTCCTGGAATGAACTACGCACAATTTTTCACCTTGCAAAAAGGTTTTAGAAATAAGAAAACAACCAATCGCGTAAAAATTGATGAAGAAATTCTGTTAAAATTCCACCATCTTATTTCTTTAAAGGGATTTTGGTGAGCGATATGGCCCAAGAAGATTCGGGACTGTAAAAAACCTTTACAGTTGTAACGCTCAAAAACCATTTACAAGGTCTTCTGACAGTTACATTACCAAGGGGTTCCTCACCATGTATTGCAAGCCAACAAACCCAGATACCCACAAACAAAAATAAACCAGACACTACATCTGCTAGTCACAAAACCACATTTTTATAATGACAAAAAACTGAAATTGTCTTTGACATCCTTTGTCCAGAAAAACCCAGAAGAAACACAAAATACTCCCACAAAAAAACCCTAATAAATAAACATCTTTTTTCCCGCAACAAACAAACCCGTTGAAACAAGAAAAAAGAAGAAAAAAACAAAAAGAGAGACCCGCAGTCAATAGTTCTCCGTCCGCTCCTGGTATGATGCAAAAAAAAAATATTAGAATAATCCGTTGGAAAAAAGAAGTTCCTCCAAAACGAAAAAAAAGGAAGTCTCAATCTTCACATGGTACCATGACTAAAAAAAATATGTACATCCAAAAAAAAAATGAATATAGGGTCGATCTCACCGCTTCCCGGAGTAAATCCCGAACTGCTCCTTCGGGTGCGCTCCTCCCGTCCAGAACGCCGCTTCGGGGACCCGATCCTCCCGCCCAGAACGCCGCTTCGGGGACCCGATCCTCCCGCAAGCGCTCCGCCAAGATGAGGGTTATATTTAATCAATCTCCCGCTATTCGTCCACTACTAAATGGATGAAAATGAAGGGATGACCAGCTGCGGCGGCAGACTTTCCGCGTCTGGCACCGCCACACCCCCCTCCTTCAGCGTCTGACGTCCTTTCTCGCGTCTCCCGCTCCTCTTTTTTAAATCACCTCTGGTTTCCGCCTCTTATGATGGTTTGCCCAGTCAAAAGCCCCACAGTCAATGACGCCCATTTTCATTTTCATAGGCAGTGTACACAGGATATTTTCTTTTTGTCATAATTCCCACATTTTCTTTTCATATGCATTTTCCTTTGAGCAATAAGTTTCTTTTCTCCTTATATTTTACATTTTCATTCATCGTACTTTTCCTTCATTTTTTTCAATGTGACGGTGTCACATATCCCCCCCCCCCAGCCTTGGGTGAGAGAGGCTGCACACCATAATAGGGTTTCATATTTACCACATTGACAGTATCTACTTTTTTATTCTGGTCTTTCCACTGCACCACATATGTAATGGGACCTACTTGTCTCAACACCGTAGCTGGTCCTGACCATTTAGGCGCAAGCTTAGCTGAGAAATTTTCTGATGCTTTAGATTGGGGATGAGACCGTACCCAGACCAAGTTCCCCGGTAGAAGCTGTACACCTCTCCTACGAGCATTATAATACTTGGCTTGTCTGGCCTGTCTCACTCCCACCCTCCTTCGCACTTGTTCGATCATTTCTGTCTGTCTTTCCATGAGTTTGTAATGCGGTTGATGAGGGGAAGGTGAAACGCCTATAAGACGTTCAAGGGGCCCTTTCAACCCTCTACCCAACATAAGTTCAGCTGGTGACCGGCCCGTGGTTTCATGTTGGGCCGCGTTAATGGCAAATCGAAATTCCCTAATCCACAAGTCCCAGTTTTTATGTTCAGAACCGACGTAAGACGCTATCATCGTCTTTATAGTTCGGTTGGACCTTTCCGTAAGATTAGCCTGTGGATGGTAGCTGGTAGTAAAGCGCTGGATCACTCCCCACGTTTTACAAAGGTTCAGCATCTCGTGGCTAGTGAACTGTGGACCTCTGTCAGACACAATCTCCCTAGGAACCCCATACCTCGTAAAGATGTCATCTCTCAGGAAAGTTACGATGCGGTGTGCTTTACTGTCTTTAAGTGGAAATACCTCCACCCACTTCGTGAAGTAATCCACCAAGACCACCAAGTAAACATTCCCCTTCTTACTCCTGGGGAGAGGCCCTAGTAAATCAATCCCTAACTTCTCCCATGCAGCCTCGGCCACAGTTGACTGCATAAAACCTGCAGGCTTCTGGTTCTCTGCCTTGTGAGTTTGACACGTATGGCAGACTTTGACGTGGTTCCAGACATCTTTCCTCACTGACGGCCACCAGGCTACTTCCAGCACTCGTAAGAGGGTCTTGAGACTTCCTAGATGCCCACCCAGAGGATGATCATGGAAGTATTTCAGGAAAACAGGGATTAGGCTAGATGGTACAACCAACTGAAATTTATCACCATCATCTTTAACTGGAGACCGACGGTAGAGCAGATCCTGCAGTACCACAAAACCTATTCGGTCTGATCTCATGTTACTGGGATTGGTGGTGACCCCCTGAATTATGCTAGAGATGGATGAGTCTCTTTGTTGTGCCTCTTTGATTTCTACCAAAGAGCATGGTAGATCTGCAGAACATGGATGAGCCTTGTAAGCTGCACAAGTGGCTACGTCTGAAGGTGAAACCATAGCTCTTGAGAGGGCATCAGGCACCACATTATGCAAGCCCTTTCGATACTGCACTTTGAATTGAAATCGTTGTAACCGTAGGGTCCAACGAGTCAGTCGAGACGAGGTCTTGGGGCAATTAAAAGCCCACGTAAGAGCAGCATGATCTGTGAACACAGTGAATTCTGCTCCTTCCAAATAATGCTGCCACTTTTCAACAGCCCATACCACCGCCAGACATTCCTTCTCAGATGTTGAGTAATTACGTTCTGCCCCTTTGAGCCCTCTAGAGGCATAGGCTATTACCCTTTCTCCTTCGCTGGTCATCTGTGCCAACACTGCGCCCAACCCCAGGTCGCTGGCGTCAGTGTGCACCTCGAAAGGCAAAGAAAGGTCAGGCTGTACTAATATGGGAGCTTTAGCAAGAGCCTGTTTCAGCTGATTAAAGCTCCTCTGGCATTCTTCCGTCCATCTCCAGTCTACACCCTTCTTCCTTAAATGGTTCAGGGGAGCGGCAATGTCTGCAAACTGGGGAATGAATTTGTGGTACCAGCCCACCAAACCCAGGAACCGCTGGAGAGATGGTACATTCGTCGGCTCTGGATAGGTCATAACAGCCCGAGACTTATCAGGATCAACCTGCACCCCGGCTCCAGAGACAATATGACCAAGAAACCTTAACTGCCTCTGGAAAAACGTACATTTTTTCAGGTTGAGCACCAGGTTGGCTGAGTGCAGTTTTCCAAAAACAGCCTCTAAATCCTTCAGATGTTGTTCGGCTGATGGAGAGAAAACGATGACATCGTCAATGTAAACACAACACAGTCTCCCCCTTAGCTCTCCCAGTACTTTTTCCATTAACCGCTGGAAAGTGGCTCCCGCATTCTTTAATCCAAACGGCATGGATTTAAATTGATATAGGCCAACGGGGGTGATTACAGCAGTTTTAGCCTTGCTGTTTTCCGCCATCGCCACTTGCCAATACCCAGATTTTAGATCTAGGGTGCTGAAAAATTCAGCTCCGTGCATTGACTCCAGCAAATCATGGATCAGTGGCATGGGATAAGCATCAGCCGTTGTTTTGGCATTCAACCGACGATAGTCAACGCAGAATCTCATGGACCCGTCTGGTTTAGGGACCAACACTACAGGTGCCCCCCATGCCGACTGAGAGGGTTCAATGATGCCATCCTTAAGCATTTGGTCAACGTTTTCTGTTATAATCTTACGCTTGAATGGCGAAACCCGATAGGCTTTACACCTAACTGGTACCTCATCAGTGGTGAAAATGTGATGCTCTTCAGCTGAGGTTATCCCCAGTTTACCCGAGCATACTTTAGGCCAGGCTCGCAAGAGTTCGCGAACTTCCACTGGTTGGTCCATAAATGCAGGGGATGCTACCTGCCAACCCGGATTTGTAACCATTGGTGGAAGAGCCATATAAAGATGAACAGAACTGCTACTCTCCCCCTGTCCATGGGGATTGTCCATGAAATGGTGGAAGGCATAACCAGAAAGGTTTTTGACACCATAGGTTTGATTACCCAAATTCAAAATGGTAGATGTTTTCCTCAAAAAATCCAAACCCAATATGATGGGGAATGCCAAATGAGCATCTGCCATGATGTAAGTGTCAAGGGACCACAACATGCCATGCCAGTTGTACAGTAATTGTACTTTCCCCAAAGTCCCATGGGTTTTCCCATCAGCCAGAGCAAATGTCTGGCTGTCACAGGTTTTCAACTGTTCCCCCTCGTGAGAGATTTCAGACCACTGGCTCTGTCTCATCAGGGAATATGTACACCCGGTATCAAACACTGCTTGGCATAATTTTCCTCTTACTTCAATTGGTACATGAAGTAGGGTTGCTGGAAAAACCCTCTGTCCACCCTGGATTATGTTAACCACATCCATGTTCTTCCGCGGACCCTTATCATAAACTCGTCTTTGACCCTTCTCCTTGGCTTTCTGCTGGTCTACCTTACCCCAGTATTCTCTGGAGGAAGTGTAGTCCTTTTCTACAAGGGTACCAATCCTCACCAGCTGATCCACTGTGGTAACGGTACCTCTTAAGCAACCTGCTATCTTGGGATTACAGTTATTTAGGATTTTCCGGACTAGCTCTGACTCGGTTATGTCAGGTTTCCACCTCAAACATAGGGCTCTGTAGTCATAGGCAAAATCCCGGAGACACTGGTCAGGTAACTGAACCATATCCCTAAGCTTCTCCTCTACCTCCGTAAGATAATCTGGAGGGAGAAATGCAGTGTGGAAAGCCTCTTTGAATTCCTCCCAATTCCGAATATTGTTTTTTTCCACACACCACCAGCTGTGAGCTGGCCCTTTTAGAACCCCAGAGATAGCGCCAAGAAGTTCTGTGTCCGTCAACGGACGCACTGCCAGAAAAGTTTCACAACGATCCACAAAATTTAGGATATCTGAAACTTCTCTTGACCCACTAAACGATGGAAATTCCATTTGGACGGCTGGTTTCGAATATACTATTGGTGGTCTTGCAGCAGGAGCACATGACATCTCAACCGGTGTTAAAGGGCTGGGAGTATTTGAGAAGACATGAGGTACAGACTGAGCCTGAGACAGGGGTTCAGGAGGAGGAAATCTATAACTCTGTGATTTAGCCATGACACCAGATTGTTCTATCACACGCTCTTCTGGGGAAAGACGAGAGCTTTGCGCTAAACCATCCCCTCTGGTGAATAAGTTCGATGAAGGCGTGGGAAGAGTTAGAGAATGTTGTAAATCATAGTCACCGGATGGAACTGACCTTTGCATGGAAGTGCCAGGGAGGTCCTGGGTTGACGTCTTGGGGTTTCTGAAACCCTGAATTGATCTGTCACCACCCTTAGCAACAGTTTCAGAGGCGAAGTGGACGCTTGACGGGCGACTCATGGTCTTAGTTCTGAAAGAATCTGGAATAGCAGAAAGGTTGGCGCGCTTCAACCTTTGAATTTCTGTTCTCCATTTTTCATCCCGTCTGTATAAACATCCAACTATCTGTTCTTCAAAATGCTTTAAACTGGACATCATGATATTCTCCATGGTTTTCATATTATTATCAATATAATTTCTGATCCCTTCTTCCCTATTCAGAGCACTGGTAATTGAGTCTCTAAAATCTGACTCAAGTGAATTTATTTTGTCCCTCAAATGCCCCAATTCAGTGTTGAGTGAGGCAAGAGCTGGCAGTGTTAAGTAGGAAGTAGTCTCGTCTTCAGCCTCTGAATTCTCTTCCTCTGGGTCTGATATATAAAGTGAGCTAATTAAAGATGCAACTTCACCAATAGGATTTCTTCTGGTAACCCATGCATCTCCCCTTTCAGATCCCTGCTCACCCCTCAGAGGTGTGGAGGAAGGAGATAAACCTCCGGTGGCTTGTTCTGAAACCCCTTCATCTTGTTCAAACCCATCTTCCAAACTCGGGATAATGCTCTCTGATGCCATGATTTATGGTTGATTGACTGATGAAATTCTGATTTGTTACCAACAAAGATTAAGCCAGGGGAACTTGTCATGAAAAAAAACACAGAAAAGAACCCTGATAAATTTAAGAGGCTGACCCCTGAGAAAAAACAAAAATGTCCAAATATATACAGAAAAACAAGAAGTTATATGTTACTCTCCAAAAAAAAGAAAACAGGTTTGTTTACTCATAGATGGTCCCCATACTGGCCACCAAAATGTAACGCTCAAAAACCATTTACAAGGTCTTCTGACAGTTACATTACCAAGGGGTTCCTCACCATGTATTGCAAGCCAACAAACCCAGATACCCACAAACAAAAATAAACCAGACACTACATCTGCTAGTCACAAAACCACATTTTTATAATGACAAAAAACTGAAATTGTCTTTGACATCCTTTGTCCAGAAAAACCCAGAAGAAACACAAAATACTCCCACAAAAAACCCTAATAAATAAACATCTTTTTTCCCGCAACAAACAAACCCGTTGAAACAAGAAAAAGAAGAAAAAAACAAAAAGAGAGACCCGCAGTCAATAGTTCTCCGTCCGCTCCTGGTATGATGCAAAAAAAAAATATTAGAATAATCCGTTGGAAAAAAGAAGTTCCTCCAAAACGAAAAAAAAGGAAGTCTCAATCTTCACATGGTACCATGACTAAAAAAAATATGTACATCCAAAAAAAAAATGAATATAGGGTCGATCTCACCGCTTCCCGGAGTAAATCCCGAACTGCTCCTTCGGGTGCGCTCCTCCCGTCCAGAACGCCGCTTCGGGGACCCGATCCTCCCGCCCAGAACGCCGCTTCGGGGACCCGATCCTCCCGCAAGCGCTCCGCCAAGATGAGGGTTATATTTAATCAATCTCCCGCTATTCGTCCACTACTAAATGGATGAAAATGAAGGGATGACCAGCTGCGGCGGCAGACTTTCCGCGTCTGGCACCGCCACACCCCCCTCCTTCAGCGTCTGACGTCCTTTCTCGCGTCTCCCGCTCCTCTTTTTTAAATCACCTCTGGTTTCCGCCTCTTATGATGGTTTGCCCAGTCAAAAGCCCCACAGTCAATGACGCCCATTTTCATTTTCATAGGCAGTGTACACAGGATATTTTCTTTTTGTCATAATTCCCACATTTTCTTTTCATATGCATTTTCCTTTGAGCAATAAGTTTCTTTTCTCCTTATATTTTACATTTTCATTCATCGTACTTTTCCTTCATTTTTTTCAATGTGACGGTGTCACACAGTCAAGTCTGGATAAATTGGATAAACTTCAAGTCTGGGGTGAGGGAAGCAAGGGGAAACACTTTCTATTGTTTATATATTTGGGCTGTGGTACACATAAAATGCTGGGTGTCAGAGATACTTGCTGCATTCCCAAAACACATACCTTATTGCCAGTGAGGCAGAGATCCCAACAGCTTCACAAATGATGAAGCCACTGTCATTTATGGTTAGCATGAAATGACACCTGTGTGCTTTAGTTGACACAGCACAACAGGAAGAACTGTTGTGTTAACACCTGTGATGGCTGTGGCAGCAGGACCTGTTAGCAAGGTTTATTATAAGCTTTGTTTGCTTCAAGTATATCAGGAACATTTGTGAATTTATACTGTTGCTGCAACAAATCAACACTGTTGGAAATACAAAAATCGGAATAATCTATAGTGGAATTATAGTCATTGTTCAATTGACTACAGTTAATATTTGTATAAAATATGAAGTTGTGAATGCTTGTGGGGTCTGTTTTACTCAGTTCCCCTGTCATGTCAGACCTCTTTCTGTTTTTATTTTTATTTTTTATTTTCTAATAAAGAGCTTAGATAAAAAAATTAAATAATGCAAGCATCTTTATAAACAATACGATCCCAGAAAACAGTCCTTTAATATCCTTTTGTTTTGGTCATGGACATCCAGAAAGATTAAAGTATGATCAAATCTGAGGGAAAGACTAAAGGGATTTCATTCTCCAAATAAAAAAAAATCTTTTAAAGAAAAAAATAGCTTTCCTGTATTTTTTTTTTATTATTATTTTCTTTTATTTTTTGCATAAGGGGAAACATTTAACAATTTATGACAAAGACTCCAATAAAAAAACAGCCAAAAACATGTTAGTCACATATCTATTTTTTAGCTTTTTTGTTGTTAAAATCTATGGGACAGATGGAACCACACTGGATTTGTTAACAGCAGATCCCAGGTTCAGGTTCAGGTAAGGCCACATAGGGCACTAAGTGTAAAACTGAATGCTTTATTATTGTGTAAAGCTAGTCATTGCAAAGAGCAGCTCAACAACAACAACAGCAACAAAAACTAAAGGTGAACTTTCATGGAAGCCCAATCAGATAAAAAGTAAAATGGTTCTTTTAAAGTTTATAAGGCAAAAAAAAAAAAATGTAAACAGAGGCAATACATTCTTGTGTGGATTTTTAGGGTTGTGAACTGTCCTACTTTAAATGTTAAGATTAGAAAACAGCTACATTTAGCATTTTTTGTCCTGTCTGCAATTGTTTGCTGTTTCTTTCTATACTGTTTTTTCAAGAAACAGCAGTGCACCATATAATCCAGGGTGCCCTATTTGTGGGTTAATTCTGGATGTGTTTAATAATATCAAATCAATTTTGAGAAGTATATGGTGCTCTTTTCAAATGTCAGTGTGCTGTTATTGTGGTAGCAGCAGGTTTTGTGAATATACGCTAACGTGTAGCGGTGTCATAAACGAGTTCTAGAGTTACTGTGAATGCAATTAAAAAGTGTGACTGACAAACTTATCTCTGACTAATATGTCTCAATGCAATTTATAGTTTGGTACACCTTATAAATGTCTTAAATTGAAGAATATACAATTTATAATCTGGTGTGCCCTATAGTGCTGAAAATATGGTAATCCTTTTTTTTTCAGTTTCTCTCCCCAGTTTCTTTTCCCTTTATAGTTTGTGTCTTCTCATGGTGTTGTTTCCTGCTGTCTGACATATTTTCTACCCGGTTCATTCAATGTCTCTTATCCTGTTCAGCATATCCAGTTACTACAACACATCTTGTTTGTGTTTTTTCATGCATGTGCTCACCACCTCTACTCTGAAATAGGATTCTTTAACTTCACATCATGTAACAGAGTGATGTGCGTAGCCTATATAGACACAACTGGAGGGGTTATTTCACTGGGTGATTATTCCACAAAGAGGCAGTAAACCTTGCCTCATGGCAACTTAGGTTCCAGCCCTCAGACCTTTTGCTGCGTGGCATTTCCTCGACCCCCAGATGAAGGTAAAGTGGGCTCTGGGAAACATTGTGGATGCTAACGGAGCTCCTCACCACTTCAGCAGAGCAAGATGATGTGTTTGAGGAGGTCCAGCTGGCTTTCATTTGTACTGTGGCTTGACAATCTTTACTAGGGAAAAGAATGTGGATAGTTGAGGGGGTTTTGAACGTTTCTTGACATGGAGCCTTGATTTGTAGAGTCTCACAGAATTTCTAGACTTCTGGCTCATCCTGAACAGAGATACATTAAAAGTGTTCCTAGTGGTCTTTTAATTATGATTATGCCATTTTTAGCCACAAAAAAAGGATGTTGTTTTCTAGGACGTAGTTGTGGGCGGAATCATTGGTGCAGAGCAACCCCGCCTCCATTTCCCGTCATCCATCTGTTTAGACCCTCTCTCCTGCTAGCTTATAGCCCCTCACAACCCCAATCTACCTTTACCTGTGCAATAAAATGGTGAACAGTATTGGAGCTGTTCAATTTTGACCCAGATGCCAGCTCAGACAAGAATACGAGGACAGTGATGGTTTCTTTGTCTACACGTTGATGCATCAAAATGGAGTGGAACAGGGAGCTTGTGTCCCACCAATCATATTTTCTACATGCCATGTCGCGGTAGCTTCTACATCTCAACTACAAGCTTTTTCCAATGAAATTTTTTTAAACTGTTGCTGAATCACAGTGATTTGAATAAAAAAAATACTGAGAAATGCAATTTGAAGCTTAATTATCTTTAAATATGTTCTCCATCATCAGAAAAACGTCACAAGAACATCAAAAACACCAAAAACACGATTGAGTCTTTAAGAACAACTTTCGATATAAGTGAGTGGTTTAGCTAAGTGCCAGCTACATTTTCTACTATGAATTTTTAACACATTCTCAGAAGAACAGTGAGTTTTCATAGGTGATCATCAACCAGAATGAGATCATCATGTAAAATGTTGATGGGTATTTTTGATGGGAACATGAGTTTGTTTTTGTTTTTTTTAAACAATATTCGCTGCAGCTAAAGTCAGCTTGATCTGCCTAATTTGTGGTTAATCTCTGAGAACAATACTACTACAGAGCATTGTCATCTAACAAGTCCTCACAAGTTCAATTAAAACTATCTGCCTAAAAGCGATAAAGGAAAACCAAAGGTTCTGCTGGTCACAGCTGGCCCCCCAGACGATTAAGGCAGGTTCAGGTTTTGAGGAAGTTCATCCTTGGGCCCTGTGATACAGGGAAAGAACCTACACAGGGGGGCACTCGTGCAACGTGCAGGTGAACAGGGCGTTCAAATCCAGGATGGTAGTTCAGGCAGGGAACACAGACGCTCCAGCACAGATACAGACTATAGTGTTGATCACGTAGTGTGAACCTCAGCTCCAAAAGGACCAAAGCTGCTATAGGTACTTTGGCTTGTGCTCTTGAAATTTGGCGTTTGACTGATATCAGACTGCTTCAAGTCAAATCCATCTGGGAGTCTAAAGATCAAAATATTCTCAGTGACTAAGGTGATACTGTAGATCAAAAGACGACCAGAGTGGAACTTTAAGTTAAATGTATTTGCAATGGTGCTTCAATTGGTGAAACATAGTAAACATTTAGGGACACTGAATGGCATAAAAATCAACCCACTGACTGTTGTAGATTTTACAAGAGTTGTTCCACCCATTCATAAAGGACACTACTTGGCACACCGTTTACCAATATAAAAACAAACGGTATATTTTTACACAATACCACAAGAACATGGTTGGAAATTTTCATACCTTTTCAGTGTTTCCACGTGAACCGTATCACCTCTGAGGCTCCTATAGGATGTAATTAGAGCTCAGTGTGCTCTGAGTGCCTCCTGCCATCAGTGCTGGCTGCGGGCCCCCATGTAGTACACCTCTGCCCTCCTCTGCTTCCACCTTTCAGTCCTGATGAGAGACGAGCAAAGAACCTGTCTCAGTTGGCTCATAAACTCACTGTAAACACATGCACTGCTAGAGCAATACAGCAAGAGAGTTTATATGCATTTCCTGCTCACCACATTGTCACATACTGAACAAGCTGCTATAAAATGCAAAGTAATTCACTTTAAATTAATTTACAGAGCAATTCAAACAGCATCATGTGATGGACACTCACAGAAAACTGGTATTTAAGTACACCAAACAGTTGCCAGATGTGTTGTCATTTACATCATTGATTTTATACCGTCCACTATTATCAGGATTTTTAATGCTTTCATCTCCAGATAGTGGACTTCAAACATATTTTACAGCATTTTGTCACTGTGCTCAGCTTACCCCAAACAAAACACTGTATCAGATTTTACCCTCTTTAGTGTCCACTGTTAAGCTGACATTCTATAAGCGAGAGAATATTTGAAGGATGAAACAGTGCCCTCAAAAGCAGGCTGATTTAAAACTCTATCACATTTCCCCATTAATTCCTGTGTATGCTTGTGAGTGATTGCTTTAAAGCTATCCTGAGAAAGTAACAGTGTGTAAGATATGGAGCGCTTGCAAAACGAAAGAATGCAGGCTCCATTTAAACAAAGGTTTATGGGCTGTAAATCTAAATGACTGTGGTGTACTCCAGTACAGAACAGCACAGAAGGTGTTCAGGGAAAGGCGGCTGTGGATTTTACAGTTTAATTGGATGACCTCAATACCGCAGTGCTGGCTCTTTAAGAAGTACCCTTTTATTGGGTTTTACTTACTTAAATGTTTGCTTAAAATGGTCATTATTTTTGGAATTAAGATGGAACCCTGTTAACTGTATCACGCTTAAAGACCCACTCCGATCACCTGTGATATATTTCGAAAACCTTTCCATTGGCCTTTTAACTATGATTTTGCTGTTTTTAGCCAAAATAAAAAAAAAACTGTGTGGTTTTCTAAGACATAGCCAGAGCTGCAATACCTCATTAGGGAATTTGCCTCAGAGTTGTGGGCACGAGACCACTGGCACAGAGCAATCCAGCCCAACATTCTCCTTCCCAGTGCTGAGAGCTCTCTGTTTACACACTCTCCCGCTAGTCTATAGTCCCTCACAACCCCAACCTAAAATTAACAGTGTAACAAAAATGGCGAGCAAAATTAGAGCTATTCAGCCGTATAGCTTTGAGCTAGATGCTGGTGTGGACAAGAAAAACAAAGATGGATCTAGTCGTCTATTTAAACGTTTTAAAAAGTCGTCATTTTCAAACTGCATTTTTGCGCATGCTCCTGATTCATAACAATTTATATAAAGAAATATTCAGAAATGCAATTCTAAATGTCCTCCATCATGAGAAAAAATGTCACAAGAACATGTTAAAAACACCAAAAACTCAATTTTCACCATGCCGCATCTTTAATCTCTCCATACATCATGTATGATTCAAAGCAAAACCTGAAGTTATGTTCTACACCTGAATTACTAGAACTGGAATTCAAGAGTGATGCTGGTTCCTTTCAAAGTTTCAGGTAAACATTATAAACAATGGTACAAACAAAAGAACCACCTTTTAACCAGCAGTGCTTTTTGAATTTCAGCAGAATGAAAGCGAATTAATTTGTAACAATAAAACCCCTAAAACGTATCCCTGGCAACGATCTGGACAGGATGAAGAGAGAGTTTTCTGTCTAAAACATTTCTGCACTCACCTTTCAATTGCACATAAAACAACTGATGTATAAATTATTTGTAGATAAACCATAATTATCAGGAGGAAAAAAGAGGTTAAAATGTAGGCATTATCTATAAGAATCTAAAAGTTATAAAAAGCCAATCTCACAGATGTGTCCACATATGTTTATGCAAATTAGTTCAGTGGTGACATTTTAGCATTCAGATTCATGGAGGTCATTTAACCTCAGGGAGAAACAATGGATAACATTGAAGTTCAAAAGTGTTAATGAACTCCTGTGGCTGCATCCAATTAGACTTATAAAGCTGTTCTTGGACATGCATTTAGGCACAGATGCATTAACTGCTACTTTGGATGTTGGCATCTTATTTGCATGCAGTATAATGAGAATAATGAACTCATTATATCCTGTTGATGCAGAGCTCATATTCATGGGCAATTATAATAGCCCTTTACAGCTTCTCTTTAGATTCCTGGGCATTTGAAAGCACAGTAATCTTAAAATGTTTTATTTGATTTTCATCATTTAAATTTTTTTGTCAAATGCACAAACTTTTTTCTCTAAATGTTACTCTGTTCTAAATCTATCAGACTCAGTCTTTAAAATGTTGACTGTGTTCTAAAGAGCTATTCCATTTAAGGTAATGCAATTTTTTAAAAGACAGACTCAGATAAAAGCAGCTTTTTTGTGTGTTTTTAGCATGTTCTTCTGTATTTCTGAAAATTTCTTTATTCAAATCACTGATAATCAGGAGCAGATGATAAAAATGCTGTTTGAAAAAGCTTTTATTTGTCACGTAGAAGCTACAATAGGCAGGCCACAAGCTCCATGTTTTGCTCCATTCTGATGCATCCACTGGTACACATAGATCCATGAATGTCTTCATTTTCTTTAATATTTTTATTTAACCTTTATTTAACCAGGAAAATCCTATTGAGATTAAAAACCTATTTTCCAAGGGAGTCCTGTTCTGGTACCTAGATCAAAACTCTACGGCTGGATAGCTCCAATAATGTTCGCCATTTTTGTTGCACCGATAATATTAGGTTAGGGGTGTGAGGGGCTGTAAGATAGCGGGAGAGAGTGTAAACAAAGGGATGATGGAAAAGCAGTGGTGGGATTACTCTGCACCAATTGTCCTGAGGTGAATGTTTAATGAACCACTGTTTCTCTGCAGAAACTATATCCTACAAAACAACACTGGTTTCTGATTTTTGGCTAAAAATGGCATGATCATACTTAATATATCACTGGAAACGGTTTAAAATCGTTTAAAGAATTATTGTATTGAGACTAACTAACTAAGAAAAAGAATAACTAAGAAAAAAATACAACTTTATGACTTTATTTATGACTAATGTGCATTGCTTACCTGTTAATGAAAGTTTTATGTTTTAAAATGATCATGCCTGATATCCCTTTTTCCCTTTCTTTTTTTTGTCAAGAATTGAGCAGCCATCCTGAACCACTGACCTACAAATCATTACCTCTGATGGAGCCAGTGTAATGAACCCTATCTGACTGACATGCAGGCTGGGTTGGTATACAATCCAGTCTCCAGACAATCTGCTTCCTTTGGGAAAAAAAATGGCTGAAACTTCATTCATAGGGTGAAAGTCAGAGTCACCGTGGTAATCTGATCCACCAGAACTGACTTTTATTCCAAGAGAATGGGAGGTGCGGGTGACTTTATCTACAAGCCAGCAGTGGGATTTGAATGACATCCTGCCGATTATATTGCTTGTGCCAAAATGCTCACACGCTGAACTTGTCTTTGTGCAAAGTTTAATCCTTTAAATAGTTCATTTTATAGAGAATGACACAATTTAAAGCTGTTTGCCATATTAGTTTTCTCATGAGACAAAATTGTCTCATCAGTATTTTTGAGTATATTCTATTTCCACACAGATTTACAAATCTAGACAAATTACAGTATGGTAAGGTCTGGGACAAAAAAAACTGAAAGTAAAGACCATTATGCTTAAAGCTGCTGAAACATAAAGTTAATACACCTTCATAAATGACATATTATTTCCCTGAAATAAGAAAAGAGAAAATCACAAAATTCCAGATAAGATATCTAACTTTGACAGTTAAACAAAAATCTTCATTTATTACTTCGATCAAAATCTTACATTTGATGTGGGGTGTCTGTGTTTAATAAACAATGTTATTTATCAGACTGAGTATTTCTGATAATCTTTCAGGACCAACTTTTTTTTTACTTTGTATTTCAACTATTTGGCACACAATGTCTCACTCCAAAGAAATGTCAGTGTGCAACATTTTTTTTTTCATCTTTTGTAAAAAAAAATAAAAACGATCTTCAGTGGCACTATCAATTTATGATTATGCAGTTTTTAGCCATAATAAAAATTGACATAGTTTCTGCAGAGCTGCAGCAGTTCATCAGAATTACACCTCTAAATTGTGGGCAGGACCGTTGGTGTGGAAGTAAGCCTGCACGCATTTCCCATTATGGCTTTGTTCACATTTTCTTCCACTAGCTTAAAAACTAACATGAGAGTTAGAGGTTGCAACTCTAAGGTGCAACGAAAATGGCGAGCAAAATTGGAGCCATCCTGCCGTAATTTTTTGAGTCAGATGCCAGCTCAGAGGAAGAAATGAGAAAAGATGCACATGGGTCTATTTTTATTTGCAAGTGGATGCATCAAAATGGAGTGGAGTAGGGAGCTTGTTGCCCAAGAAATTGGACCTCCTATGTAGAACTACAAACTTTTTTAGTTTACCTTTTTTCATCTGCTCCTGATTCACAACAATTTGAATTAAAAAAAATACTGAGAAATGCAATTTTAATCTTAATTCTATGCCCTCCATCATGAGAGAAATGCTACATGAACATGTTAAAAACAACAAAAACACATTTTTTTGGAGTGTCTTTAAATATCCCCAGAGTCAGCTCTGAGGCCTCCTTCAGGTGGGACATTTTCCAAATCCTCTTGTAAAAAGTGTAAATGATGCCTTTGACCAACTGCCCCATATACTGGTCTTTTTAGGAGAAAATTTCAGTCTGAGTCCATTAAATGTGCTAAAACAATCGTATGGCAGCTTGAAGTAATTAACGAATCAAATAAATCCCTTTATGCATTTGACCAGTCGGGTGGACCCCTTCACGTTGTTGACCAATTAGATGGAGCCCTTTTGTGTTATGTTCTCCTCCTATGCAGGCGAGGGTCATTTAGAGAGTAATTTAAGGTATGTTTACTTTTACTTCAATTAAACTGTTGCAGGGAAATAAATGATGCTTTTGGTTGTTTTGTTATTTGTTCGTGTATCACAATTGATATCGTCTTTACAATATTGATCACTAATATTGCAAGTTTTGCTCATATTGTGCAGCCCAACTGTTAAGAAATAAAAAAATGTTTCAGCTCTAAACATGTTAATCTGCTACATTTTACAGTGACAAACTAAGACATATCTAAAGTGTTGTTTAGTTTTTACACAAAGGAGACAAAAAGGTGGGGTATGAATCTTTTTTTTTCTTTGTTTTGTTTTTTTCTTTTGTTTTTCTTAATTCATGGTGTGCTATAGCAATTTGAAAACACAATTATGAGGTTACATCAGGAAGCAGGGTTTAATGTAAGAGCTAAAAGGGTAATCGTTAGCCAGTATTCATAATTGTTTTTACAAAAAAAAAAAAAACTTTACACAAACGCTGAGATAGCAAGCATGTTTTGGGTTGCAGAATCTAACACAGAAAATGTGTGAATCCTCAGAAAAAGAGTAAACCTCTCACTGTTAAACTGTTTTAGAAACTTGCTGTTATGGTCCTTTTATTAGGTTAATAAACAAAATAATAATAATTGATGTCCAATGAATATGAAATGTAAAAAAATGGTTTTCAGATTTATCAAATGTATTTAATGTATCAACTAATTATAGATTAGGCTTATATGCAGTCCTAGTTAGAGCTGCATAAAAGACAGAAATATATTTTTGACAGTTTTATTGATGTTATAAGAAGTGAGTTGTCTCATGCATTTTATATTAAATCATAGTTTTGCTGAATAAACTAATGAACCAACCAACAACAAACAAACAAACAAATAAATACATAAATAGTTTTCATATTAGCTACTTTTGACACAAGCTGCATGTCATGATGTGACATTTTCAAACACACTCCACATTGGCCCTATTTAAAACAAGTTGATCTTTTCACGTTGAAACATGTTACTGTTATTGCATCATTCTGATGGAAACGAATCCCTTAATTAGAAGTTATGGTTCTGTTCTTGTGTTTTCATTGGATATACATAGACAGGCAAACAATGGCAATGTTGTTACTATGGTACCTGTTCATTACATTTATATTTCTTCCTCTATGCCTAAGAGGGTATTCTGCTGTAAGTTAAAAATCATATGCAAAGATGTAGACTAATGGAAATAAAACAATTTGTGTCTTTTTTTTTTTTTTGCTGCTAAAATTATAAAGGCACAGTTTCAGAAATCCCATTAACAATTTTTTAAACTTGTGCAAGAAGTTCTTGATTGGCCTGTAATGGTGACAGTGATTTTACCCTGTGTTGTTGCTCCTTTTGAAGATATGGTTTCTCTTTCAGGAAAGATATTTTGTGTCAAGCCTCCCACTTCCTTTTTTAATTAGATTGTCTTTTGACAAAGAAAATAACACTTCCAAGCTTTAAGACAAAGTGCAGAGCATGATTGATGGTGAGAAGTCAGTCCATTTATTTTTAAAAAGATGCTTGACACCACATCCTTTAACTGCTAGTTTAAATCTCAAAAAAGCAAAGAAATAGAAATAGAAATATATCATCTTTGACCCTGTGATGGACTAGCCATCTGTCCAGAGCGAACCCCGCCTCTGCATGATATTAGCTGGGTGGGGCATAGAAAATGGATGGACGGATGGATATTGTTGTGTAAAATCCTATTTTAAAAAAATCGACAGGAATCTAAGCAAATTAGAGCACAAAATAAGTGTTTTCACAAAGTTCATTATTCTTCATTGGTCATTTGTACCACACAAAAAAACAATAAACCTATTCCTGCAAAGGTGAACTGTATGTCACAAGATGCAGCACCAGACTGCACTCTGAGTGGAATCAAATAATGTAATGGAAAGAAGACAAACGAGCTGACTACAGGATGAAAGTTAAAAAAAAAAATCTATTTTAAGGTCTAGAATGGCCATGAAGCAATATCAAGACAAATGTTTAAACTGTGTTGGTTTGCAACTGCTATTACCGTATTTTAGCTTGTGCAAGCTAAAACACAGCAAAAACGTATGGCTTTGCTTTAACTATAAAGATTCACAAATTAACAAAGTCAAATTGTGGAAAGATGCACAGCTAAAAAATGTGTTTTTCATCACTGCAACATGTTTGGTTTGTACATGAGTTTATAGCTGCTATTTTTCTTGTCTGACAAAAAAGTAAAATAAAGATAAAGGGTAGCAAGTAAAACCCACAATTTTTGCATTTTCTTAACTGCTCTCAGTTTTGAGTCAATTTTGAGTTTTACTTTTATCAGACAACTATGCGGGAAACTATTTCAAACACTGCACTGCTTGCACTGGCAGTTAGTTTTGATTTGGGACAGATGTGTGCAATCTTCTCTGCTAAAAAGACTCTGAGTTCTCATCGGGTCCAGAATAAATCAAGCCAAAGACATTATCAGAATTTGACAATCCAAAACGTTTAGTGCTAGAAAACAAACATTAGATGCTAAGAGCAGACAATCTGGGTTCAGCGTTTGGATAACATTTGCATAACAGAGTTTATTTCCATGT
Source organism: Oryzias curvinotus (assembly GCA_023969325.1). NCBI lineage: Eukaryota > Metazoa > Chordata > Actinopteri > Beloniformes > Adrianichthyidae > Oryzias > Oryzias curvinotus. Next base: position 15,800,423 of record CM043710.1, on the reverse strand, counting down.
CATGTAGTTGTCTTCATGAATTTGATTCTGTGCAATCCTCCTGATGACAACTCTGACTGCAACACAGAGGCATTTGTGCAAGAGTGCAACAAGATTGGTTTAATTGTGGGGCATTACCTGCGAGCCAAGACTCCGTCGTTAGTTGCAACAGTATTTTTCTTGAACCTAAAGATTTTTTACTAAAGGAAACGTGATCACCTAATGAGGCTTTTGTGTGTTCTGCAGTGAGAAAACACAGCAGTCTCTAAACACAACAACTGAGGCGGTAATAGGTGCTAATAGGTGCTGATCTCTTCATTCAGTGGCACACATTCAACAAAATTTGATTTGTGTTCAAACTTTAGCAGAAGTTGGACACCAATATCAACTCTGCTTGAAAATTATATTTGTTGTTTGTCAGGATTTCATAAAGCCTGGACTTTGAGAGTAAAGTCCAGATCTGATATGGCTTTCAGTTTTTGGACAGAATGGTTGTTTTCACTTCACTGCTCACTTTAAAAATTGTTTTGCCAGACCTCCACGTCTTCCTTGACACTTGGCCGATGTTGTTCTTGAGTTTATTACTGTCATAATAAAGAACAGATCCTTTCAAAAATGTCAGACACACAGAGTGCCAGACATGTCTTTTGTTTGAATCAAGATTTTCTCTGGAAAATTCAGCACTTAGCATTATGCACCAGACTTACACCCAACATTACCTAATAATAGCGCTATTTCCCATGAAGAGTTGTTATGAAAAGGGAAGTAAGCATGTTTGGAATAGTTAATTTGACTAAACTCTTAAAGGTGCAGCCAGATAGGGAGTCCAGAAACGACAAACATTAATAGAACCCAGAGTTATCAAAAGATAAAAATCGAAAGATTGGAATCATAAGTCAAGCGGGAAAACAAACAGTTTTAGAAGACTAAGACAGAGAAAAGAGTTATCATAAAATATTATGGAAATATCAGAATATCGCAAACATCTCAGAAAAGCAACACAGTCCAGTGTCACAGTGACACAGATTTGCTGGTGGATGTCAATCTTTTAGAGACTGATGTTTGCTCAGTTGCTGCAGCCTAAAACTGAGCAGTCCTGACTTCTTCTGCATCTGCTGCTGCTTTTTAAAATAGCAGCTGTCATTTATCTGTATAAACATCATCCACCAAATTTAAAGGAGGACCTTTATTAAAAAGCGCTAACAGAAAATATTCTTTCAATACCATGCACAGTGGGCTGTGCCCAAACACTTTTGTTAGATATATTATTATCATTATTTTTATTGTTGTTTTTGTCTTGTTTGCAAGACAATGCATGGGTTTGAGAGGAAAGCGTGCAGACAGACAGGCTTGTTGCATTTATGAACTGTTTACTAATGCAAAAGTATGACAACAATACTGTGCATTTTTACTGGTGATAGTAAAGACAAAACAACTTAATAATTCTGTCTGTTTGTGCCTTAAAAGTCTGAACATCTTTTTAGTGTCACAAACTTGAAAATTACTGTAGACCAAACCTTTTAAAGAGGAAATGCTAGTCTTCAATTGTAGGATGTTTTTTCAATAAATAGTGAAATAAATTTGATAAAACAAAGCAAAACAAGTTTAAGGGTAAATTTAAAGTTAAAGTTTTTTTAAAAGGCATGTTTATTTTGATCCACACAAGAGAGCTTTTTAATTGTATGTCATTCGAAGCACTTTACTAAATGTGTTATAATGCATTTATTTCTGGTCAACAGATTTTTGACATTGATAAGTGATTACATTACACTCACTTTATCAGGCACACCTGTCCAACGGTTCGTTAAAGCAAATTTCTAATCAGCCAATCACATGGCAGCAACTTAATGCATTGAGGGTGTGTAGACATGCTCAAGACAATCTGCTGCAGTTCAAACCAAGCATCAGACTTGGGAAGAAAGGTGACTGCAGTGACTTTGAATGTGGCATGGTTGTTGGTGCGAGACATGCTGGTCTGAGTATTTTAGAAACTGCTGATCTACCTAAGGCTACAATTCACATGCTCACCAAGACTGGATAACAGAAGATTGGAAATACATTGTCTTGTCTGATGAGAGTCCATTTCTGCTGCGACATTCGGATGGTAGGGTCAGAGTTTGGTGTCAACAACATGAAAGCATGGATCCATCCTGCCTTGTATCAATAGTTCAGGTTGATGGTGGTAGTGCAAAAGTGTGGGGGATATTTTCTTGACACACTTTGGACACACCCTTAGGACCAATTGAGCATCATCACAATGCTACAGCCTACTTGAATATTGTTGCTGCCATGTCCATCCCTTTATAACCACAGTATACCATCTTCTGATGGTATACCAGAGGGAAAATGTGCCATCTCATCCATTTCATCATTTCTTAACCCACTATATCTACTGTTGAGCAAACGCAGGGTCCACCATGGACAGGTTGTCAGTCTGTCGCAGGGCACACAAACACTCCCACGCGCACACCTAGGGCACTTTAAAATAACTTATTAACCTATATAAAGCATGTTTTGACTGTGGGAGGAAGCTGCAGTGCACAGAGAAAACCCACAAATGCACAGGGAGAAAACACAGAACAGCACAGTGGTTAGCATGTGCACTGAACGGCATAACTGACATGGCATTCAGCCTGTGCCATGTATAAAACTGGAATAATCTCAGACTGGTTCCTTGAACATGACAGTGAGTTCACTGGACTCAAATGGCCTCCACAGTCACCAGATCCCAACCCAATAGATCACCTTTTGGGTATGGCAGAACGGGAGACTGGCATCATGGATGAGCAGCCGACAAATCTGCAGCAACTGTGTGATGCTATCATGTCAATATGGACCAAACTCTCTTAGGAATGTTTCCAGTAACTTGTTGAATCTATGCCACCAAGGATCAAGGCACTTCTGAGGGCAAAAGGGGGTGTGCCTGATCAAGTGGCCAGTGAGTGTACAGTGAAATGACTAAGTTTCAAGCTTCTTCAGATAGAAAGCCCTTGAAAGTAGAAAATCATTTAGCATCAATATAAATACTGTTATTAATAATTATGGTTTCGCTGAAAAGTGTTTTTTTCTTATAATTCTTTTATTCCATTTCTTTATTGTTTTTTCTAGGTCAGTTTAAAAATGTATGTTTTTTTGTTGAAATTCAAATGAAAAATTGATGTTGTTGTCCCAATATAAATAAACTTTTCTTTAGAAAACCCAGGATGTCTGCAGTCTGGTGTGCATTTGACAGAGCACTCCCATATTTAATAAAGCCATCCATCCATCCATTTTATATTCAGTTATAGGGTGAGGGTGTGAAAATTTACCTGTCTGTTTTGGACAATTTAGAGTTTCTAACCTATAAGGAATGTTTTGGACTGTTGTGTGCATGCATAGAAACTCCACACAGAGGAGACCCAGCTGCAGTTTGAACCAAGTCATTCATGCTGTGAGACAAGCGTGAAAGCCAGCACATCACCATGCAGCCCACTAGCCCATTTTCAGTAAAAATAGTAGGTTTCCAACTTTTAGCTGCACAGTTAGAGTTAAAGTGTTTTGGCCTGTGCTTCCAGTTTTTCCCTTCCCGTGGTTAGTGTTTTTAAAATCATTGTTTAAAAATCTATTCACAGTGTGGGCTTTAAGCCTACGTCTTTCCAGCTCATCAGACATTTACAGACCTTTTTAGACAATCATTTCATTCTGCATACCTATAATGAAAACCTTTTAAATAAAATCATTTCCCACATTGCAGATGACAATTGAAGTTAATGTGCACATTTTCCAAACAATGTAATAAGAATTTTATAACAGTTTGCTTCATGCAATTGTTGCTACTTTACTCAGTCTTTACTTGATGACTTGGGAAAAAATATTATGATTTAAAACTAGAACAAATGTGGTAGAAAGTGTGTAAAAGTTATAGATGGATCATTGTAGTCGAGTTGTTGTTGAAAAAATGAATGAAGTCAGGGTTCACATACTGTGTGGTCTTATTGTAACTTTCTCTCTGAAACTGTGAGGCACTCCAGCCTCCAGGGAAATTTTACTAAGGAGAGGCAGTTCTGCTCAGTCACAGGTGCAGGCTTGTTGAACTCTTTGACACTAATTTATGCATTTTTAAAATTGATATGTTTTCCATTCATTTTATAAGCAAATTACATAACACAAATAAAGGATTTCGCATAAGTTTATTAGACATCTAACCCTTACTACAGATATTATTGACTTTGAAAATAGCTATATTTTTCCATTTCAAGTGAGTCCAATGCTCAGTGAACTAAGCCTGAGGCGTCAAACAATGATCAGACATGTCTTCATGGAAGCACAGTTACTGATGTAATTATATTTGAAAGGTGGATAATCAGTTTTGATGTGAGTCAGGTATGGGAAACATACAGGCACATAATTACAGTTAAGCTCTGTTTAGTGGACAAGATGCAAGCCTTGTTTACTTGACAACTGACAGTGGCAAATAAAAAAAATATAGATATAATTAAATATTTTGTAAGTACTCTCAGTAAGTATGAGCAATGCTTCTTAACTCCTCTCTGAAAAAACTTTACAGGAAACTATTTTCAAAGATTTGTTTAAATCTGGCTTTATAACTGTTCACAACACAAATTCTTCTTGTCCTTCTTTGAAAACTAGTCCCAATCTTTTTTAGATAATTACAACGAAGTGCAAGCCTTTAATGCACATTGTTTCTCTTACATAATATTAGGAGTTGTGGAAGTCAGACAGCAGTAACAAGGCTTAGAGGAACAATTATCTGGCTTCCATGCCAACATCTCATATCTGACACAGAAGGGAGTCATCGGTTTCAAAGGAGGGAACATATTCTGTATTTCCAAAGTCTTACCAAGGTCAAAAGTTGCTCCTTCCACTTATTTGAACCCTATCAGTGACGTACAGTCAGGAGAGGGAGGTGAGGCTGTGCCTCACCTGTCATTATGGGAAGAAAAGAGAAAAAATAAATTCATTTATTATAATTAATCAGTAATTTGTGCTTTGCAGTCATTTTCCATTTAAATGTACCATTTTTGGGTTTTTTTTCTTTTCAAAATCGCTGAATTTCCGCATTTGCCGTTCAGATACTAAGAAGTGACATGCGATGACATGCGATGCGATGAGGCACCAGCCTGAGGCCTCACCTTGGATTGCGCAATACCTATGCAGTCAGACGGTACTGCTGTCTCTCTGTATGTCGGTTCAATCACTTGTACTATATGAGCTGAGTTTACATAATTTTGCAGATGTATATGATGTACAGTGTTTGTTTTTATAAATAACTGTATGTGAGGGACGTGTTTCTTGTGCTGAGCGCTAAACGCCGGCAAAAAAGCCGCTGGGTGAGGCCAGCAGTTCTCGTGCCTCATGTTAGGGGGCGCTGGTGAGCCCTGAGATTCTGACACTAAAAAATAATAGAAGAAGTGATAGCAAGCGGCTAGTCATTTTCTTCAGAAGGAGCGGCGGATGGACTTTATTTACAAGTAAAGGTAAGATGATAATAAGGTTTGTGCTTTTTTCTATGCTGCAGTTTGTATATGAAAAAAAAACATGTTAAAATGATATTTTAAACAAAAAACGTTAACTGTTGTCAATCAAATGGTGAATAAATTACTCAGTATGGTTCATATGTTTGTAAATATGACTGATGACGTCAGTGCCTCACCAGCCATTAACCTCAGCGCACGTCACTGAACCCTATGTAATATCAGAGGTTTCATAGATGAGATTAAAAAAAATAATTTAATCAATTTAGCGAACTTACTGCCTGCAGAAGCATCAAAAGTTCAAGTCAAATGTTTACTTTTTTTTTTGCAGCTTTTTTCATTCTTAAAATTATTTGGCATGCATCTTAATGTAACAGCTACTAAGAGAACATTTGTTCATTTTTTCCTTATTAGAAATAATGTATTTTGTCCGACTATGAAAAAACTCCTCTGGCCTTTAGGAAACAATTAATCTTTCCTCTTATTGTTTCGCGATTTTCAGGACACTTCAGAGACATTTCATTTTGTTGGACCACACAGCGTCTGTAACCTGTCAAAAGGAAAGGACTTTAATCTGCCAGATCCTGTTTGCTCCTCTGTGTGACATATTGTTCACCTATAGGAACAACTTGAACTATGTTGCTTTAAAGAACTTGACAGATGTACATTTTCCACTGCATACCAGTCAATGGAAAATGAATCTCAATCAGGTCCTAAGTCTATAAGGGATCATTTAAAGTCAAGTACTGCAGTTGGATAATCTCAAAAGTTGTTTTACTTTTTCCATGATTCTGATTTTAGTAATAAAAATCTTATTACATTTCGACAAAAAACATTTCAAATTCCATCACATGGGGTCTTTAAAATCAGGCATATTTTTCAGTTTTCAAAGTAAAAACAATAAAAGCCAGCCAGTGTGAAAATGCAACATATCTCATGCTTTGCATACTTGACATAGTGCAGCAAATATTATGTTTTTCACCAGGGGTTTGATCAGATTTGCTAGAACTTGTCTACCATTACTCAGTATGAATGACATGACTGAGAGAAGAAAACAAAAGCAAAAACTTAGAGATCACTCTGATGTTCTTTTGATCTATTGTGAAAGAGTTTTAAGTGGTCTTTTAATTATAATCATGCTGTTTTTAGCCATAATCTAAAACCCAATGTTGGGTTCTAGGACAGTTTCTGCAGACCAGCAGGACTTCATTAGAAAATTGCATCTGGGTTGTGGCCGGGACTGTTGTCATCATCTTTCTGTTTACCCTCTCTCCTGTTATGTTACAGCCCCTTACATTCCCAACCTAACAATACCAGTGCAACAAAACTCGCGAGCAATATCAGAGCAATCCAGCCATAGAATTTTGAGCAAGATATCAGCTCAGACAAGGAAAACAAAGACGCACATGGATTTATTTGTCTGCAAGTGTATCAGAATGGAGCAGAGCGGGGAGCTTTTGGCTTGCCATAGCTAGCTTTTATGACACAGCTACACCCTTTTGCCATGGCCAGTTTTTTGTCTGCTCCTGATTCATCACAATCTGAACAAATAAATACACAGACATGCAATTCTAAGCTACATTTTCTTTATATATGTCCTCCATTATGAGAAAAATGCCACAAGAATATGTTAAAAAAAAACCTCAAAATCTCACATGTTATTTTCTATTTATTTCCTATGCAAGGAGGTATGTTAACGCATAGTTGCATCTCATATGTGGCTCCTTTATTACCTTCTGTCAATACACTAAAACCACCACACATGTTTGGAATGAAAATTTCAACAAGCATGTACAGGTTTTAAGTGGTTTTCATACTACAACAGCTCTTTAAAAGAATTCTGCGCAGGATCTGAAAACAGAAGAGTATGTCCAAAATTGTCCCAACAAGAAGGAAATTGTTAAATTTTCAAAAGGTTCTTCTGTGCTCAGGAGTGGGGCAAGACTTCCTCAATCTAGGAACTTACTTTTATGTGAAGAATGCAATTTGTTATAGCTGTGGGTACTCATAACCCTGAGATAGTTACCCTGCAGCAAGATCCATGTTTACAAGCCAACATGCCATGCAAACACACAAACTGTGCAGGAATTCTTGAGAACACTTCATAGCCCAAGGAGATGAAAGCTGGTCTGATTACTGCTATTGTAAGCTGATGAGACTCGGCTTCAACATTTAGGTAAAGCAGATGATCAGATTCCTGCTGGGTCTTATTTATATACCACTCTAGACATTTAAAATAAAGGCATTAAACAGACTTTGGTAAATAAAATGATGACTTCATAAGGGATAAAACACAAAAAAATCTAAAAATGTCATGCAAAACTTTACCTTTTTGATCTCAAAAGTGATTTTTTGTGATCAACAAGTATATTGTATGTGTTTTATTAGGCAGTGATGTTTTTTAATGAACTAGTAAAGTAAATCCATACACAGTTGGCAAAGGTAAATGGTCCTACCGCTGAAAAGGCTTTGTCCTCTCCCACGTTAGTAAGACTTCCTGGAGCCTTCCAGATATATATTCCACTTTATGTCCAACTCCAGAAGATACCTGATGGGAGAAGAAGCATTTATTCCAAAGAGTCCTCTGTGAGTCTTGCACTTGTTTGAACATTGTTCAGTAAGTGAGAAGCTTTTCAGATGTTGCAGGAACTGTTCAGCTGCATGGAACTGCAGGTCCTAGTGCCTGCCCTCTACTTCAAACAGCAAGTCACTTTGTTAACATCAAGCAAGCAGGTTGATGGGGGACTCTAACATGCTTCCAAATGCCAAAAAGCCACGAGTACAGTTCAAAATACTACTTTATTTTAAACTTTTGATTGGGACTCAAAAGAGAAGTTACCTGGTCACAGCCAACTAACAGAAATAGTCACAGAAACTCTCAGTTATGAGTGTGAGTTTACTTAAATTACTAGTAATCATGCACCTTAATATGAGTATAAAGGTGCATGATTACTAGTATAAAGATGCAACCCTTGTTATCGTTCTTTTATGTTGCAGAAAGTCTTACTGATACTGAATTTTAGGATCAAAATCTCATCCCATTCCTCCACATCAAGAAAGATCCCCCTTTTTTATACAATTCAAATCACTTTTATTTATGCAAAATTCCATTTTTCTTTGGCAGACTGGGTAAAAATTAAGCATTTTTTACTGTTTAATCACAAAGTATTAAAAAAATACTATCTACTAATAGTAAAAAATGTTAATGTACTGTGACAACAATTTATGATAATAATGGATTGGATTTATATGTGCTTTTCTAGACGCTCAAAGCACTTACAGTGTGTACATTATTCCTTCACTCCTCATTCATACGTGGTGATGGTTAGCTACTAATGTAGCCACAGCTGCCCTGTGGTAGACTGACAGAGGCGTGGCTGCCAGTTTGCACCTACGGCTCCTCTGACCACCACTGGGATTATTCACACACCAATGGAGCCACACTGGAGGCAAGGAGGGTGACGTGTCTTGCCCAAGGACACAACGGTTGGCTGGGTGGAGCGGGAATTGAACCATCGACCTATTGATCATTGGACGACCTGCTCAACCGCCTGAGCCACTGCCGCCCAGTTATGGCTTTTATTGTATTTTTGATTCGTGCTGGATTTTTTTATCATGATGTAATATTTCAAAGTCAAAGTTATCTGCCTTTCCCTGATTTCCCATATGCTTTGCTTTAGCCAGGATTTTGATTTGGGACTCATCATGTCAAAAGCAAAAGGAAATGTTAAACAGAGACAGCAGATGTCCGTGTTGTCTTATTGCAAAAACATGTTAATTTTCCAGTTTTAAGTGCATGTAAGTGAATTTATAAATTCAATTCCTGTCAAAGTGATGGCATTTTCATTCCTCAAAACTCCTTGTTTTAATAAAAATATAGTCCTTGCAGTTCTTTACAAGGTTTTGGTCCATATATTCCAGGAGGTAAATTGTTAAAAAACACAGTGTTTTCTTGGATGACGAAAAGAGTTAAACAGTGTATCATGTTTGCAGCACTGAAATGGTATATGACTGTTTGAGAGGAGGTTGGAGCTGAGCCATGGGACAGTGTAAACTAATCCAGGTGGAGAAAAAGTATGAATGTTGCTGTGAACTTTGCTTTAATGCTGTCAGAGCAGGAAAACTTCAGCAGGTTTACCTCAAAGTCACCGGATATCCTGGGTTTTCCTTTTTTTTTTCTTTCCTTCTGTGTAAATTTGACAATTGCTGACATCTTTTTATAACAGTTTCAGTGTGTTCATGTTAATACCACTCCCATCTTTGCACATCTGGATTCCAATAAGAACTCATGGAAGTGAATATAGCTTAGCATGTTACACTAGCTTTACACTCTGGCTTTCGTTGTTTCTCTCGATTCTCCATGGCACGGTTAGCATTTTTAAATGATTATGGACACATTGTAAAAACTTTCCCTCCATTTCCTGAACATTTTTCAGATCAGCTCTCTGCAGCTTTACTATCCTAAACAATGGATTGGATCCAATCCGGCTCTTGTATAATTTACAGGTAGTCTGGATTCTAGGGAATCTACATGGCCAAACATCCTTGAGAGGCGAGTTGGATCAGAATTCTTCCTGCTGTGCTGCTATGAGGCTTTTGGGAGTTGAAACCTGGTCTCTTTCTGATGTGCTGTGAAAATTTCCTTCTGGAGCCCCTTTAGACTCTGAGATCAGCCCAGAGTAGACTTCTCTGCTGTTATTAAACATGAACATGCTTAAATGTGGTCTGGATATGAAATAAAAATCATGACTCTAGAAGTTGTCTTGTTTTGTCATGATGATGTTTTCTGTTTAAAAGATGCAGAATTCCTGCAATTTTTTAATCGCTTCAGAGAAAAGGCAAAGCATGAATTTTGGTCAGGTAAAGATTTTAAATTTTGGATTGCTTTTTGCCATTGGAAACATTTGAAGTGCTAACTAAAGGTCAGGGTGGGATTTAGTTTGCATCATTACTTTATCCTGTAATCGACGTGGTTTAAGAGAAACAAAGTCCTTCTATATAATGAGATGCAGACATTTCATGCTGCAGCACGCTGTAATATTAAGGTTGAGATAACCTCTTCAGTATGTGCAGGGCACATACAAGGAGGAATCTGTCTCTACTTTTACAGTAGCAGATTATGAGGAAAAAAACAAAAAAGAAACTTTCTCTTGCCTTCCGTGTGAGAACCAGGATTTGACAACTTGAGCTGTAGTTTTCCACATTCTCTCACTGAAAATAGAATAAGAAATTTATACCAAAATGACTGGTTATCAGGCGCAGAGGTATGACATCAATGGTATTTCATAGAAAAAAAAAAGATTATATTGTAAAAGAAGCCAGTAACTCAAAGTTTCTCAGAAGAAAGAAAAATGTGTGCTTTGGCAATCCACATCTGGCCTTCATCACCCACATCATCTTAGACCAAGCCTTTGAAAAGACAGCTGACTTCGTGGAAGTGAGCAGGAAGTAAGGGCTTATTCTTCATCCTACAAAACATTCAGTTTTGATTACCACAGAGAAGTAGCAGAGCAAAAAATAGCAAAGGTCCTTTTTCACACTCAGCCTTAACTCCCCTGGTCACCCTTGTCTTTGCACTCCACTGCACCAAGAAGGAGGATCCTGCTTAGAAATGATCCCAGTGTGAAGAAAGAGAGGAGTGTTAGTTTTACATCGGGAAGTCTGCAAACACACTTTCTAATGTAAAAAGATCAGTAAAATCTACTGTGACTATACAAATAGCAGAGTTAATCACACCCTTTTAGTGGTTTGCGTCATCTAAAACAAGTGAGAAAAAAAAAAGAAATCCTTGTAAATGTCAACTTTTCTCTGGCAGAACTGAACACCTGACCTAGGTGGTGATCTCAAGGATCAATGCTCAGACCACCAGCTAAAAACCAGACTAAGCAATGTGGCCTGTGACCTCCACTCAGCGCAGCCGTGATTAGCCCGGGGCCACCAGGCAGATAGCCTTTCAAAAACCATGGAGGACAATAGCCATGTTGTCTGTGATAAAAAGGACCATTTTGGTATTAGATTAAATTTCTTTTAGAGCAAAGGAATTCAAAAAATGTTGTTCTATACAATTTCACATCAGGTTGTCTCAGCCTGTTTTGCCTGGGCAACTGAAGAGTCATTGCATTTTTATTTATTTTGGATCTATAAATATATTATAAATACTATTTCACTTTCTAGTACTAAAATATGTGGCTTCAAATCTCTTCATAGGCTGAACATCAGCCCGCTTCTCTGTGGATATCATGTGTTACCAGCCCTTTGTACTTCCTACTCAACATTGTTTCTGTCACATGAGACGAGCCTCACCACATCTGTGTTTACAGCTGTGAGCTGATGATCGAGGGATCTATTCTCTCCTGTCAGTGTTTGTTTGGAAAGAGTTTGCTGTGTGTAGTTTCTGGGGAGATGTGCTGTTCAGAGATAAATGACTGTTGACAGATTAGCTCTCATTTAGCACATGGATCAGTAGGACGTGTCAGTGTTTAACATCCTCTCATTGTTTCACACCCTATTGTTTCATAATAACAGAAGCTTAAATATCATTAATCTACACTCACTGGCCACTTTATTAGGTACGCCTCGGACCCCCGTTTCCCCCTCAGAACTGCCTTAATCCTTGGTGGAATAGATTCAACAAAGGTACTGGAAACAGTTCTCAAAGAGGTTTGGTCCATATCGACATGATAGCATCACAGCAGTTGCTGCAGATTTGTCGGCTGCCCATCCATGATGCCAGTCTCCCATTCCTCCACATCCTAAAGGGGCTCTTTTGCGTTGAGATCTGGAGACTGAGGAGGCCATTTGAGTCCAGTGAACTCATTGTCATATTCAAGAAAGCAGTCTGAGATTATAGCTTAATGAGATGGCGCCTTATCCTGCTGGAAGTAGCCATCAGAAGATGGTTCACTGTGGTCAGAAAGATATGGACATGGCCAGCAACAATTCTCAGGTAGGCTTTGGGGTTGTAACCATGCTCAATTGGTAAAGAGTCCCAAGGAAATATCCTCCACACCATTACACTGCCACCACCAGCCTAAACCATTGATACAAGGCAGGATGGATCCAACCTTTCATGTTGTTGATGCCAAATTGAACCTGACCCTTCCATTTTAATGTTGCAGCAGAAATGGAAACTCATCAAACCAGACAACGCTTTTCCAATCTTCTATTGCCCAATCTTGATGAGCTTGTGTGAAATTTAGCCTCAGTTTCCTGTTCTTAACTGACAGAAGTGGTCCCCAGTGTGGTCTTCAGACCATATTCCTTATGGTTAGGTGTGTTGTGCGTCCAGAGATGCTCTTCTGCAAACCTTGGTTGCAACCAGTTGTTATTTGAGTTAAAGTTGCCTTTCTATCATCAAGAACCAGTCTGGCCATTCTCCTCTGATCTCTGTCATCAGCAAGGCATTTCCGCCCACAGGAGTGCTGCTCACTGGATATTATCTCTTTTTTGGACCATTCTCTGTAAACCCCAGAGATGGTTGTGGGTGAAGATCCCAGTAGATCAGCAGTTTGGGAAATGCTCAGCCTGTCTGGCACCAACAACCATACCAAAGTCATTTCAATCACCTTTCTTCCCCCATTCCGATGCTCGGTTTGAACTGCATCAGATTCTTGGCTATGTCTACACGCCTAAATTCAGTTGCTGCCAGTTGCAGCCATGTGATTGTCTAGTTAGAAATTTGCAGTTGGACAGGTATGCCTAATAAAGTGGCAATGAGTGTACATGTACATGCATATGTATACATTGCATGCATATATATAAATAAATAAGTATATATGCATACTATGCGAAATGTCTGTCTGTATAGAAAACCCATAAACTGTCACACATGTAGGAAAGCTCACTTAGAGGCCCATCTCAAATTATATTTTCCAGTCTTCTCTCTTTTGAACACCCACTCCCCAAACTCACAGATGGTTGGAGTTAGGAGCTGAAAATGCACTTCTAGGGTCATAATTAATAATAATGGGTGTGTTTACTAATGTTTAAGACTGTGCGTGACCTTAGATAGGAATAAATGATCAAAGAAAAAGAATGAGTGAATCTTTTCAAAGAAAAATAGGCTAAAAGTAAAAATTTCTAAAATAATTTTACAAATTCTTGGTTGTGATAAGCCCAGATTCCTCATAACTCACTTGTCTTTAAAATATTTTCTTGTTGGGTGAAAGAAACACAGCCATAAAATCTTCAATTAAATTGTTTGACCCCATTAATTATCAGAATGACATGTTTTCTCTAGTTGAGGATGACTGCTGTAAAGCTTTTTTATTTATTATTTTAAGGGTATTGCAAAACCTTAACATTTTATCTACCTGCCACTTTGGCTCATTAACTGAAATTCCAGATCAAGTGAGGAGTAAGAGTCAACACATTTTCCCAAACTCCTTTTTTTTGGAAGTCTGGGGTTTCTGAAATGTCGGAGGATGCAAGTCAGAGGAAGTGACATTTTGTGAGAAGGAGAGCTTGTGATGCAGTCTACTGCTCATTATAGGACACTGTATTTCTAGACTGGCTCAGTGTCTGCCTGTGATGCCCCATGGCAACAATTCTGTGCTGCTACATTGCAGTTTTTTGCTTAAAGCGGGCATTCTGAATTGGGAAAAGAAAAAAGACATATAATTTGAATATTTTTTTTGTCTGGGAATGTTACCCTGAAGTCTACTTGTAGCATATTTTGTTCAAAAATCTCTAGCAGTTGATTTATGGAGAAAGTGTGGTCTGCAATTTTGGTTTACATTTTTCCCTTTACTTAGTTCACAAACTTTATATTGGGGACATTTAGAAATATATTTGACAGAAATTAAATATTAAAAATGGCATAAACAAAAAAAATTGAAACCTCTGAGCCTTTGAAGAATGAGCAGACTGAGCAGATCATTCAGGTTTTGGTGTTCAGTAAAACATCGTAAAGCAAAATGAAAGTCAGACGATAGATATAAAAAACAAAACGCCCCTCTCACCCTTCGCGGGTGGTTTCTCCTCCAAGATCGGGTCCTCTACCAAAGGCCTGGGAGCTTGAGTGTCTTGCACAGTATCTTAGCTGTTCCTAGCACTGCGCTCATCTGGACTGAAATGTCTTTCCAGGGATGGTTTTGCCATAACAATCCTGTCAATCGGTATATTGTATATATTCTGAGGGAGTTCTATATATATATATATTTATATATACATATATACAATTTGAAAAACATTGTTTGGTTTCTATTTTCCTCTTTTATACTGCTTCCCATCCTTTCAATTCAACTATTTGAAACAAAATATGGTTGAAGTGGTTCACTTTCTCTCAAGGCTGAAGAGGTTTTGGGCTGTAGTCAGCGGCCATTATATTACACCCTGAGGCATAAAGACCCCCAACCATCACACACTGACACACACAAACCTAGGATCAGGTGACCTTCCAACCTTTGAAACTCTGTATGTGATAAATTCTTCACCTCTATAAGGTGAATGAGATCCATTCCTGTGTCTGTTTGAGATATTTTTCCTCATCTTATTGTGATCACAGGTTCTTGGGTCAGTATGCAAGGTCAGGGCCACCAAACTGAACGTTTTCTACTTTTCATATCCAAGATCTTTCCACAAAAGGAAAGAAAACATCAGTTTTCCTTTCGCTGCGACAGTGAATTCAGACAACCTGGAATCAATTTTGCTAAAATATTCTTTTACTATTAGATGGGTTCCTCATGTTGGGCCTTTTATGTTGCTCCCAGGTCATGCATCTGAATACAGAATTAGATGCCTCTAAACAATCATGTAACTGCTTTGATAGCCACTTCGCTTTCTTCTAGACTTCTTGATATTAGGTGAATGTTATCAATAATACACAAATTCAGATTTATGTTTATTAAATGTCAGATTGGGAAATGACTTATATTTTTCTCACTCAGTTTCTTATTGATGGTATGTCTGTAAAAACGGTTGTACAGATCTTTCTGAAAAGGCACAGTGTTTTCCTTTCCATACAACCTATAAAGCCTCAACCACAGCTTCCGTTCCCATTTGGAGCTCATTCATTTTAAGGCAACCACATTACGCATTGTGGTCACAAATCAGTTATGCCCCTGACAATGGGCAGGAAAAATTACTTGCGATCTGACACAGATTTTTGACTTATCTTTATCATTTCCATCCGCTGCAGTCAGACTGGTTATGTTGAGTTGTGGTTGTTCAAGTCTCTTTCCAGGCATGTGTTGGCTTCCGCCGTTGTTATGAGTTTAGATTTCTTCCCATAATACCCCGCTGAGACACCGTCTTTGCTCAGGTTGTTCTGACAGGTTTGTAATGTGTCTCTAGGAATTTCCTGTGGACGTCTAAACCACCTGATGAACTGCAGCTCAACATAAAAAAATGATAAAGAAATCAGCTTCAATGGTTGTGTGATGTTTTTAAACAGGAAGTGACAGTGGAATAGAGAATGATGACACATTTAACAAAATGAGATGTCAATTATTTAAAAAAAATGAACGAGTTGAAAATACTCAAAATTTCATTTTTTTTTTAACGTAAAGCCAATTTTTTCTACTTAGCTCAATATCTCAAAGGGATTTGGGATACGTGGTTCTATTTGTGGTTCACATATATTTATTATAGATTTAATCACATTCTTCTCAAGCATTTAGAAACAATTTACTTCAATTTTGGTCGGAAAACTACATAACTACATACATCTAATAATCCTGGAGTCAGGACACCAGATGTTTTCATTCAGTTCCATGCCATTCTGACAGTAGTCACACTCAAACACAGCTTGCCATCAAGTAGCCAATGCATTTGCATTTTTCTGGATGTTTCTTTAGTATAAGTAAAACATTTGTGGAAAATGCAAAAACCCTCATGGAAGTGATCTCACCGATCATTTTTCCTGCAGACTCCCTTTCTTTTTTGCACATTTTTTAAATTAAAGCCTGAAGGATGATTTAACCTAAAGACATTTAGATACTACCACCTCAACTCACAGTGTGTGTGGTTGTTTAAACATCCTTAATCCATACTCAGATTTGCAGGTCACTCCACCTCATGAAAGGTTTGAGAAACAGAGCATTACTAAGCTGTTGCTGTCATTTTCAATTAATCGGTCTGCTGTCTGCTTCAGCCCAGCAATTCTGCTGCTGATTGCACATATGATTGAAACAAGATGGCCAAAAACACCTTGATGGTGTGCCAGAAGCAAACACTGCTGAATGAGAAAAATCTGCTGCCCTCCTGTGGATTCATGCTGACAGTGTTTATGTAAGAATTTTGAAATTATGGTTTTAAAACTTGTGTATGTAGAAACCTTTGATCTTACAAACATTCCACTAACGTACAGACCTACATGCATTATTTTTTTTGTATTTTTATGATTTTTGCTGTAACTTTGTTTGTCATTTAAATATTAAAAATGAAGGTAATAATATTGCTGCTGAATATTTCTCTTGTTTGCAGCTTTTCAGGTGACATGCAACAAAGTGCCTTGATCCTCATAGGAATTGCATCTATTGCTTGGTAGTTCAGAGGTCAAATTAACTCTCTTGATGGTTCTGTATGAGATTAGAAAAACAATCTTTAAGTTAGCTGCTGAAAGTTTCCAGTTCTTGGTTAACTAGGCCACCTTTTCTTTTCTTTTTCATCAGACGGGTTCCTTCCTAACCACAATGTGGCTGCTAGTGCCATTAAAATAGATGGTGGCAGCAAAAGCAGAAAAAACAGGTTCAGATGAATAAGCGGCATCATCACTGTGACAGAATCTTGGTTGGTCTCAACTCAGGACCAGACTAGATGTACAACTTTATCAAATCATGCATTGGTTCTGTTGTGTAATGTGTTCTTCCTCCATAGTTGTACAACAAGCAGAGAAGCTCAGATGAAATTTCTGATGAGATCTTCTCTTTAAGATGCATAAGGGGTAAAATTGTGTTCAGGTAAGATTCTCCAATTTTCAAGTAAAAAATTTTTAAATTATTGTGGTCTAAGATACACGTTTTAAATAAAAAACTGTAGCTTCTTAAATATATATTTTTTGGTTATTAACATAGAATTTCCTTTTAACGAACCTTAGAGTTATTGGTGCACAGATATTTGCTGCTGCACCTCATGTGATTCAGCTCTCAATGGAGTCATAATTCCTTTTATCATCGTTTGCTGTCTGAGCTCAGTCTGGGTTGGAGGAAAAGAGCAAACCAGCTCCAACCCCCCCAGAAAAAACTTTCCATAGTATGCTTATTATTTATTAAAAACTCAAACATTTGTTTAAATGTAGTTTCACACGTGTTCCTCATCTTCCTTTGTTGCAATCAAGACTCATCTCAATAAAACATGGTCAAGTGTGACTGCATAATCTTATTCTAACTAAATACGTTCAAAAAGGTTCAAAACCTGAGTACCACTGAAGCGGCGGTCCGCTTTAACCCCTGGATTCTGATAACAATTCCCTTTAAAGTCTGTTTGCAGACTTAGAAGCTTTATGTGAAAATCAAGGCCAAAGTGTAATGAGCCTTTTCTTTTCCAAGGGCTTTCATCATTGAAAATTGCTTTTTAATCTCTTGAGACACTTTGGAAGAAAAAAGGTATAGGAACAAAAAATAGAACTGAAATGTTGTTTTAGTTCTTTGGGGGCTGCATCAAATGTAGGTGGTTACACAGTCATGTCTGCTCCTGATTTAATTAAATCACATGTAGAACAGCAATAATTTTGTATTAATGGATGACTCCGAAAGTTGAATATCCATTCACATTCTAGAAAATTATGTTTGATGCAACCAAAATATCAACAAAAGTAGGCTAAAAGAAAGAACCAAAATGCCTGTTTTAGGTTTTTCTTTTCCCCATTTTTTTTTTTTCATGTGTAAAATGTTATAACTGTCTCATGTGCATTTTTCTATAGATCACTGAAAGCTCTGAGCAGAGGTTTCCTTGTGACTGGTCAGAATATTTATATCTATGCCCCATCTGTGCATGGATTGTTCTGCTTTTCATAAATCATTGAGCTAAGGCAATTACACCGACAGGAAGGAGTGAGACCTCCCTTTGGTGTAGCATGAGCTGTGTCCAACATCTCCTACTTGTTTGTTTAGTGAAATGTACTGTGAGGAAGAGCTGAGCAGTATTGAACGTGACACATTTAAAGTTGGAACGGATGTTTTTATATGAACACGTCGCTTTCTGCTGTCATGAGTGTGCTCATGAATTACTGACTCCCCGTTTAGGATGAGTCGTCTGTGTCTCCAAACACTTCATCTTGTACTGTTCTTTAGAATTCATTGTTGTAGCTGATGTTGTATATTTTTCAACTTTTTTTTCAGATCGTTGTATTTGTTAAACTTAGATTTTCAACCAGTTTTTAGGTCTTCATTTGTCTTTTACTTTTTGATTTCCTATGTCTTTACTCAAAACAGCACCTTTGTACCTTTGTGTAGTTACATCAGCCAAATCTGTACTACATAAGTAAAGATATGTCTGTCACATTTGACTATTTGAACTTTACTGGAAAACAAGAAAGCTAACTTTAAAATGTATAAAGAAGGCACCCCCATTGGGGGAGTGGTTAGCACTCTCACTTCACTGTGCATGAGTGCATTCTCTCTGGACACTTCAGCCTCCTCTTATAGTCCAAAAAGACGCTAAATGGTGACTTGAAATTGTCCTGTGAATGTTTTTGAGAGTGGTTGTGTGTGTTTCTGTGTTGCCCTGCAGTAGACTGGCAAACTGTCCCGGCTACACCCTTTGGGTAAATGCCAGCAAAACCCCATGACCCTAAACAGTACTAAACCAAATTTATTAATGGATTAATTGATGTTTAAAGAAGAAAAACAACTAAATTTATGGACTGGCTTTTTTTGTTTGGATGTTTGGAAGAAATGAGCTTTTTGACTTGAGACAAATGGAAGATCTTTGCTACAATTTATCATCTCTGTTTACTCATTTTATCCCCCAAGTTAGATGCTAAGATTTTTTTTAGAAAGGTATTTTGTTTTGTTTTAAATAACACCAAATATAAGAACTTGAATTGCACTTTTTATGTCTATTTTTCCTTTTCTTAATGCTTGTATGTAATTGTGTCATGCTCATTGTGTCTAGATTTTGATATCTTACTATAGGATGTCTTGTTATGTAAAAATGACTTGCTGCATGGACAAATCATTTTACCACTTTCTAGTGATTTTCCTCCTATTTTTAGGCTTATTTCTTTGCTATGTACTCATCTGAAAATTGTTAGGAGCTGGGAGGCAGGGGGAATATATAGACAAGGATATGACACTGAATAAAAAGCCCAAAATAGCAAATAACACAATGCAGGTATTGAAACTAACAGAGACATTCCACAAAAAACACAGCTAAAAAGAAAAAAACAAAGAAAAAAAAAGATAGGAAGTAAATTATTTATATTTCTGGTAAACTCTGCCAAAAAAAAAAAAAAAACATAAACCTTTTTATCATGAATACTCAAGTGTAAACCAAAACTAGAAAAGGAGGCTTAAAGAATCAAACTATGCTTGGTTTCACAATTGTGGTAAAAGTTTTAGTCAGAACAAGTACCGATCACAGTCAGAAGATTATTGGGGGCTCTTTAGCAACAAGGTGCCCACTGGTGGAGACATTTTTAGGACGCACACACAAAGATTCATTTGGCTTGCATGCATATCATGCAGGAAGCCAAGAAACAAAACTAACTAATCTTTTTTCAGCTAATGTGTTCATAAGTGCGGTAATCCCAGTGGGAGAAAACATAGATTTCAGAGAGATCCATCTGTTACTCTACACCGAGGAGAGCTTGCTGTTCAAAGGCAGAACTAGTATAATGAGGACTCGTGCTTTGAAGTCTGTGCTCAAAACCCTTTCTGCTTTGTTTGCCTTTGCTTAGATTGTAGAATAGGTGAACTGCTCAAACATTGCCATTAGAAAAATAAATGAACACAGACCTTATTTCTGTTTGATGATTGGATTTGATGGTAATGGCTGTGTGCTTAGAATAAACTCCTGAAATGGAATTGTATGGTTCATTAAGAATGCCAGCACCTTTCACAAGAAATGAGATGAGACACAC
Organism: Oryzias curvinotus; assembly: GCA_023969325.1. Classification (NCBI taxonomy): domain Eukaryota; kingdom Metazoa; phylum Chordata; class Actinopteri; order Beloniformes; family Adrianichthyidae; genus Oryzias; species Oryzias curvinotus. The sequence goes on along the minus strand of CM043710.1, from coordinate 15,779,948 downwards.
TGGAAAACAAAATGGAAACATGAAATGACTGGTCTGTACCTCTTCAGTGAAACGAGAGAAAAAAAACTTGCTATAATTATAATGTGAAACGCTCCTTTGTGAAACATGTATAAAAAGTCCAGATCTTCGCACGGACAGTTGAAGAAATTGAAATCCTCCTTTATGAAGCTATGTGTGACTGTGAGCCAGCAGTAGACGTGTTTTCATTTGGTCTTTTCCCACAGCTGTGCCCAGCCTCTGTCATCTCCACTGACCTGGATCATTACCTCAGTCAGCCCGTGACAGCACTATCGGTAAATATTTCAATGCAAACTGATTCAGGGGAGGGTGACTGGAACTGTACCGCAGAGCCATGTGAGGATGTCATCAATAGGTGGTTGCAGTTTTATTTCTACTGGCTGTCGTCTTCCTCACCACAGCTTTCAATTTTCTGTAACACAATGTGTCATTGTAAAAGAAAAATCGGGAATGCAGCGATATTTATTCCTTTTATTCTTTTTCTGTTGTTTTTTTTTTTTGTTATTACGCCACAGTAGTAATGCAATTTGTGACATTCTACAAACCTTGCCTGAACTACCCTTGCTCAAATCTTTTTCTATATTTTAAAGAATTTTAACGTGTAGATTAATTAATTATTTTATTTTTTTGAAGAGGTTCCTTTTCAATACCTGTAAATTTTCTGAAATGGTAATAGCAAATAGATATAAAAAGTGTATTTAGACTTTCTTTCATTTTTACTATATGCGCTATAACAAATAAAAATATATTAACATAAACATTTGTTATTTATTGATCGTTGACAAAAAGAATATACACTTGCCTCAATTTGGTTAGAATGTTTCCTATTTCACTGTTTAAATATCATTACTTGTGTGTGTTCCCAAGAAATCGGGAGGGGGGGTTCTTTAATTCAAAAACAAAACTCGCTTATGAGCAAAATTATTTGTAATGTACTTGCAACAAAGTAATTTTTTAAAAGGATTTCTTAATTAAAATCATCAAAAGGTAGAGAGACTTTTTTTTTAAATAACGATGCTGCAAAAGAAAAGAAATTTAGATTTTCATGCTTTTTGGATCAAACAGAAACCTGCATGTTCGGCCATTTTAGTTTTTTGGTGTTTTTCTTACTTTGTTTTTTCTCTTTTTTCAGTTTGTCCTGTTTAATCATTAATTTAAAACTTTCTTCTCATTGCTTTACTGCACAAACATTTTATTACGTTATTGTAATTATTTGTAAGGTTTGTATCTTTTTAATTTAGTTTTCAGTATATTTGTTTCACTGTTTCTGCTCATTTTAATTACACTCGGTGGCACTTGTTTTCCTTCACATCACTCACTCTAAGAAATGCACTAAATGATGGGAGGATTCTGTAATTTTGCACTTCCCATTTCTTGTATTCATGTTAATGTGCAGCACAATCTATTTTGGAGTAATTGATGTTTTTTTCAAACCGCCAATGCAGCGACAGAAAATCCAGTGGGAGGAACACAATGAGACTTGTACCCGGGGGTGCACAGGGATAGTAAATTGGAAAACAATGGTAGCACACTATCTGACACGTTGTTAGCAGCCACGGGATTGTTTTTAGCATGAATTTTCGACATAGTGTCGGCTCATGTCATATATTCCTGCATGTGAATGCATGTAGGTGAAATATTTTTGGGGTTATGCAAGCAAGCTTTTATGTGTGCCATTAATTTTAGCCATGATTGCACAATGCCAAATAAGTGGGATATTGCTAATCCTGCTTTGCATATCTTCTTACCTTTGTGCTTATAAAAGCATTAAAAATAGATGGTGTGGTTTATTTAGTGCATGTGTGTGTTGGGGCTGGTACATATGGGTTCAGCTGCTTGAACAGTGGTGGGAATTCAGCAACAGGCTGTGAAATTTAACTCCATAGTGTTCATTTGCAGGCAGGGATACCAGGCAAGCAAATTCCTATTGCATCACTGAGGAGTAGGGGTGTGCCAAATATCATTGGTGATATATCATATTTAGTCCGCATCGATTTCGATACGTCTCATCAAGTTCGACCTTTTATTACGTTAAAACCCTTAAAAGTTATATTCCTTGTAAGACAATTCCTTGAGGTCGTATCTTGCGAAGCTGTGCGGGCGGAGAAGAGACACTCTTCAACAAGATGGGGAGCGGAAAACAATGAGAGCGACGCATAATTAAAAGACCGCCGGCAGCATTGAAGCTGCATTACCGAGTTGTTAGAAACCGTGCTTTGCTGGCCTGAACGTCAACCGCGCGGATTTTTTTCAGACAAGTACGCGTCTTCTGAAGAAGGCACGGCATAACAATGGAATATGGTCCCTGCAGCGCGGTGGAGAACGAGGGATTTGGGTTTTTATTGAATGCAGTAGATCCACGCTTTGACATTCCCTCTCGGAAATACTGAAAAAGGATCCCTGTACTGTACGGCCAGACCAGAGCTACAGCTGAGATGGAAACGGAACAAAAGAGAGGCATCCCTGCCCTTAGACCCCCCTTCTCCTCTGACGCTAAAAAGTCTGTGGTTCTCCAGAAAAACATGAACATAAACATACATCACATGCAGCTTTACCCCAAACATGTTGTTCACAAAGACGTTAACTTTTAGATGCACTTCAAGTTCTTTATGTATTTTATCCCTGGTTATTTATTTTTGAAAGTAGTTTATGTCTTAAATAACTTAAAGGAAAGTTCCTTGATACTTGATTTTTATTTTTCTGTGAGAATTATATTTTTGTTTACACCACATTTGCACTAAATGGGGTCATTTATTTTTTAACAAAGACAGTATAATTTGTTCACAGAATAAATATCTGATTTACAGCTATTTTTTAAATTAAGGAATGGCTATGGTTTTGTTTTTCAAAAGTTAATACCAATGTGTCTGGCAGCTACTTGACTCATTCATTTTTTATCCTTTTTACAGCAATTTTGTACTAAATAATGACACTGCTGTTCATGTTCACTATTGTTTAAACTGAATTTTACAGATATTTCCAAATGAAAAATTGTCATTGTTTGTCAAAGACAGAGTATTACTGATTTCAGCGATGTTACACAAAAGTCTGTTATTCATTACAACAAATAGGACACAAGTTGTTTATTATCATGGTGTTTAAAAAATAAAAAATAAATGGGGAAATATTTTCCAAAAAGCTGTTTTTAAAAGTTCTTCTTTCTTAAAGTTTGATATATCGTGAGTTGTTAGAGACGAGATATATCGATTATCGCATTATCGCCATATCGTGATAGTATCGTTATCGTGAGCAAAGTATCGCGTATCGTATCGTATCGTGAGGTACCCAGTGATTCCCAGCCCTACTGAGGAGCAGGGATCTCCCTTTTTCATCACCGGTAACCATGGTTACCAAAGGGCATGTCTCTACGTGCCTTCAGTGCAATTTCCCCATCTTGCTGCATTCTGATTCTAAAGTGGGTATTTAATGTATACCTCAAATTATGTATGGTTTTGTACAGGAAATAATCCTGCATTGTGTCAATTTTTTCCACAAAACTTAAAAAAAAAAACTGTAACAATTGTAAAAATATGTGCTTAAATGTTGATTGTGATTTGTTTTCTTTCATTCTTGAGCTACCCGTGCTGTTGTTTCGTTTTTATTAATTTCAAGTATGCTACAGCTGACTAATTTAAATACATTTATTTAAAATAAAATTAAAAAATTGGATTAATTGCCAAGAAATGCACTTGCAAACCCACAAATCTGTCCTTTTCAAAATCTGTATTTTTTCAGAAGATGTCAACACACTTGTATGTAGCAATCACTTCAAAGTTATTCTTGAAGCTTTTAATTTGTGAGCATATTTTGAATTTATTTGCAAACCCAGAACTCTTGCCTTGACATTAACAATTCAGATTTTACAATATTACAATAAGCAGAAAACGGTTTTGTAATCTTTTTTTGGTTCATGAAAAAAAGAATTTCTGAGTTTGACAAAACATGTAGAAAGAAAACCCAGATTAGTACAAACAGCTTTATTTGAGTGGATAGTTCATCCTTCTTCAGGGGATGCATTTATCTGAAACACATTTTTTTTTCTATAATTGGGAGTTAATAAGCATCTGTCAAGCTATACACAAACTGTTTTCTGATCTGTGCATTAATGATGTCAGGAGTGACTATGCTTTTATAGAGCCTCTTATCCATATTGTAGCTGTGGAGCAGGGTTTTAAAATACTCTGTGTGTTGTTTTGCTCACGTGGTTCCAGGCTGTGAGCTGTTGTAAAACTGCAATGAGAGTCAAAGCAGGATTCTTAGTTTTAACAGTTTTCCCAAAAGAGGGTTTTGTGTGTGATGACATCATTTTGTCAGACCATCTACCTATATACTGTCCAAAATTACTACGTTATTGTTCTATCAAGTAGAACTGAGCTCAAGCAAAAAAACATGTATAAAAAAAACCCCAGATCTTCTTACTGACAGTTGAAGAAATCAAAAGCAAAATCCATAATTTATATATTTATTAATGGTTGATCAAATATTGTTTTGTCTTAATCTTTAATGACAGTCTCAATATAACTGGTTCGAGCAACAGAAAATCTGATTTTGGACTGTAAAGATTTTAGATGTGCTCAGGAGGATGTTTGTAAAACCAACGAAACCTTTTGAATGAGAGATAATTTCATAACCAACACAGAACCCCAGCTGCATTAAATGTTGGCTGTTATGGGGAAATAACAGAAGCATCCATAAATATAAGAGTGACATGTGTTAGAGGCTGAGACAGAAATTTAAATAACACATGCTTGGTGTTGTTTATTGTGACCACAATTGGAACTGAGTTGTTGCCAGACCTGCTGTTGCTGGTGCGTTCTCACATAAGCCATTCTGGCGTCTCTCCCTGTAAGTTGCGAGCCACGCAAACACAGACCCAGCAAGGAGTCACATTCGTCAGCCCATCTGCTCCGTACAAACTGTGGGTCACACATCAAAGATGTGCCGAGTGCTGCCGAGTGGGGAGGTGCGGGCTTGATGATTTTCAGATGTAGCACAGCAACAGGATCTGAAAATAATAGCTGAAAGTGTTTGTTGTTTTCCCTCAACAGTGATAATATAGTGCGTCAGGTGCCAAAGACAACCCATAGTTCAGGTGTTCAAAATCTGTGTTGCTGACACAATATTTCTTTTTTTCATGAACCTTAAATCATATTTACGATATGATTGCTCAAGCTCATAAAAATGCAAAAAAATTTTAAGGTTTAAATATTTCAATGCATGCTTTTCTATTTTTTTGTTGTGACAACAGTTACTCAATATTATTTAATATTTTGACATATTTGGGTCCATATCAGAAAAGCTTCTGCCTGACAGAAATGTACTTCTTACTGAAATCCTTGTCCATGTCTGTTGTTTTTCTGCTATTGAAAGTAAACTCTGCTCTTGCAGACATAAAGCATTCCTTAAATGTTGAAAGCAATCTCTCTATCTAACACAGCCAATCCGTTATTGTGACAGCATGTCATGCCAGGGCCAAAGAGCTTGTTCTCTCCAGGGATCTCTAATCCAGAAGGCTGGATCCTTTTTCCAACATATGCCCTCCTCCTTGCTCTTGACCTTCATATTTCACTGCGGGGATGCTGTTTGGAATAGCAACAGCGCATAGATCTCATCTCGTGCCATATCCAGAGCTGTAATTCTTTGTTCTTGCATGACATTCTGTCACATTCCCAAGGCTCATGGCTTTTGCCTGCATCTGTGCCTCCAGAGCCAATTTGTAGCTGCTTCCTGATAGAAATTCATATTTGCCGGCGTCTTTGTAAAAGGTTGGATTATGCTAATCAGAGGAAATTATTATTTATCATTCCACTTTGGGGGTTTGTGTGTCAAACTTTTATTTGTAATCACATATGCAGGAGTTTGCCATCCAGAGTTACTACTTGTTCAAAAACAATCCTCTGATACTGTCTTTTTTTACAGCACTGAAAACAAATATTTTCAGTTCCGCCTCAAACCCCAACAAGATCCGAGAAATAAATCCTTGCTTACCATATGTGATATGAACAGTTTAGCTTAAAAAAGACAGAAACAAGCCAAACAGCATGTTAACGTATCCACTGTTAATTATTGTTTTAACTGCTGAAGACATTTGGTTAATCAGATAAGCACAGAACTGCAGATTCAACAATTGGTTGGAAATTAATGTGGTTACATCTTTAAAACATGTGCGCATTTATATATACCATCTATTTTTTGTAAAAATGTATGTATGTAAAAATGAAGTTCCCATTTCAGTCAGTTTGTCAGTTAGATAGAAATCAAATACACTCATAAAACACTTGGGTTATTTCTTAAACCCATTTCTTGGGGATTCTATATTGCAATAAACAGTATTTTTTGGTCACTTTTTGGAGCAATGCTAATTTTTGGGGTTATAGTGGTTTCATGTGAAATCAATTTATGTTCTGTTTTTCCAAATTTTTGTTTTGTTTTGTTTTGTTCCCCAGCTTAAGTTACTCAGAAAAAACTTAGTCCCTTTTCAACGTGGGTTATTTTTATTCTATACAGACCTGCCATACACACAGCTTTACAATGGGCCTAGCTTTACAGGACTTGAACCGGGGTCTTCTTGCTGTGAGGCTAACCACTGTTCTACTGCCCGGCTTCAATTGTCGCAATGATAATATTCGCTTGAATTAAACCCTCATAGCAACTTATTGTTGTTGTTATTTATAACCTTGGCCTTCACCTTGGCTCTTGACAGCTATGGCAATAGACAGTGTAAAAGCATAATGATCGTGCATTGGCAGCCAATGCTCAGCTGATCAATAGGTGCTGGTTTCTCTCGAGGTTTATTGATCAGCAGTGTTTGCCTATGAGCTGGAAGCCACAGTCAGAGTGAAAGACTTGCCCCTTGCCGCTCAACGTGCAGCTCAGGCACTGTCACTATAGATTGAAAACATCATCCTTTTTTCTGCCACTTTCTGCAGTGTTGAAGAATGAAGTCTGCAGTTTAAATCTCTGGGAAGGGATTATTATGTTTATTATTTCTAATGGTTTCATTCCCCTCCAGACCCTGTGCCCATTGTCATTTCAAATTGTGGCTTTGACCAAAGCTAATAATTCATTCTTTACCTCCTCAGACTGATAAAGTGGCTGTCTTTAACTGCCTTCCTCTCCAGAGACTCAGATGCTTCACATTTTAGTCTTGTTCTCAACAGCCAGGAAAAGGGCTATGAAGTGGTGGGGAAATTAACTGACTCGTCTCCTGCAATCAAAAGGCTATTAAGTATTTATGAGCACACATGAGAGTGGACATGAGCATGTGGACAGCAAGGTCACTGTGTTCAGGATTTTTCTCATCTTGTTTTCAAAAAATACCATCCGAAGTGTTGACCAAGTGGTTTTGACAATTGCTGTGACAAGAGTAGAGTAAAGCCATTAGAGGCTTTTATTTTGTGTGAGTTTCACTTGTTGTCATAAAAAGGGTATCAGGACAGCTTGTAAGGCTTTTCCTTGGAACCTATTATTTAAAAGTGAATCTCATCTGTCAACCAAATGAAAACTCATTTGCTCTGAATCTGGAATCAAATTGTATACAGACAGTTCAAATTGTTTCCCACATAGAATTTAAATGACATTTCTTTCAGTTGTTCTGTTATAACCAATCATATAATAAATATAGCACACACAAAAAATGAATTGAAACAGCTTAAAGACCAGCTCTGATGAAAATTGGGTTTTGGTGTTTTTAATCATTTTTTGTGGCATTCTTTCTCATGATGGAGGACTAATAAAAAGAAAATTAATCTTAAAATTGCTTTTTTGAGTATTTTATTTATTCAAACCGCTTTGAACCAAGAGCAGACAAAGAAATGTTGATGGAAAAAGCTTGTAGATGTGATGTAGGACCTACAATGGCAAGCCACAAGCTTCCTGCTCCGCTCCATTCTGATGCATCCACTTGTAGATGACTAGATCTATGTACGCCTTTGTCTTCATATTTCCGAGCTGGCATTTGGCTCAGACTGCACGCTTTTGTTTCACTGCTAATGCTAGGTTGGGGATGAGAAAAGAAAAGGAAGGTCAGCTGTCTTACATATTTTGTTTGGACATCAAAGACTGGAAACATTGTGTACTAAAGCAATTCATTCATTCATTCATTCATCTTCTAAACCAGTGATGTGCGCTGAGGTTAATGGCTGGTGAGGCACTGACGTCATCAGTCATATTTACAAACATATGAACCATACTGAGTAATTTATTCACCATTTGATTGACAACAGTTAACGTGTTTTGTTTAAAATATCATTTCAACATGTTTTTTTTCATATACCAACTGCAGCATAGAAAAAAGCACAAACCTTATTATCATGTTACCTTTACTTGTAAATAAAGTCCATACGCTGATCCTTCTGAAGAAAATGACTTAGCCGCTTGCTATCACTTCTTCTATTATTTTTAGTGTCAGAATCTCAGGGCTCACCGGCGCCCCCTAACATGAGGCACGAGAACTGCTGGCCTCACCCAGCGGCTTTTTTGCCGGCGTTTAGCACTCAGCACAAGAAACACGTCCCTCACATACAGTTATTTATAAAAACAAACACTGTACATCATATACATCTGCTAAATTATGTAAACTCAGCTCATATAGTACAAGTGATTGAACCGACATACAGAGAGACAGCAGTACCATCTGACTGTATTGCGCAATCCAAGGTGAGGCTCAGCGGGCTGGTGCCTCATCGCACGTCGCTTCTTAGTATCTGAACGGCAAATGCGGAAATTCAGCGATTTTCAAAAGAAAAAACACCCAAAAATGGTACATTTAAATGGAAAATGACTGCAAAGCACAAATTACTGATTAAATATAATAAATGAATTTACTTTTTCTCTTTTCTTCCCATAATGACAGGTGAGGCACAGCCTCACCTGCCTCTCCTGACTGCACGTCACTGTTCTAAACCCATTTTGTCCTTTTCAGGGTCACAGGGCTGCAGGAGCCTATCCCGGCCATCCTGGACCTCCTGGACTCCTCGAGAGTCTGTCGCAGGGCCACTAAAGCAATGTTCAGTGCTAATTTAATACACTGTATATATTGTTTTGTGCATTACTTTCCACTTATTTTCTAATTTTACTCACTCCGCACCCAAAATAATTTCTCACTCACACTGACATGTAAAGAAAAAGACTGAACCTCAACAGGAAGGTTATGATCTTGTCCTCTTTTCCATGTGAGAAGCTGGAGAGCTGACACCAGAGCAGCTGTAACACAGTTGGATGATCCCTTGTCCTCCATTAATCTTCCAGCAGTCCTTCATTTCTGGAAGATTGGTGGTAGAATCACTCACTCTGCCATGTGCTGAAGTGTCCTTGGGAAAAATATTGACCCCACAATTCCTTCCTTGTTAGAGTCGGTTTGTCTGCAAATCCTACAAAAAGATACATTTTTATGACAGGTAAGGTGTCTGCCTAAATAGTCAAATGCAAGAGTTCAAGGGTGGGAAACAGCCATTTTAAAAAGCTAACATGGTGATAATCTATGCATCTCTTGGAATAGAAAAAAAACTCATAGCCTTTGTAATATCTGCATTTCTTCACCTTTTTCACCTTTTATTTTCTCTATTTGTGCAAAAAAAGTATTCAATATTGAGCATTTGCTTTATTTATTTATAAGTAAATAATCTAGGGACCTACAGGAGCACACTTCAGAGGACCAAAACTAAATACATCTAAGTAAATTGCTATATCTATCTATCTATACACCCAGGCTGTGTCCCACCAAGGTGGGGTAGCCTAGACAGGGCATGCATTTTTACCCCCCTCCTTCTCTTCCCCAGACCCTCCTCCTTCAGTGTGTGTGAAAGTAAATTGCAAAAACATGAAAAACTGTTTTAATCAAAAATTGTGAAATTTTCCCAGATATTTTAAGAAGAATAATGACCTTCAAACTAAGGGGTAGAAAACATGATCAAATTCAGCTCTAACCAAGCTAATTTTAACTGTTACTTCGAACAAAGTTGACTACAGCTTTGAGCATGAACTGTGGCCTTGTATAGGGGTTTTTCATTGTATTTATGCATCTTGTTTTCACTTCCTGATTGTAGTTTCCATTCCAAATTTTGAAATTCTGCCTTTGGGTAGGTCATTGTTTAATGTACTTGCTGTAAATAATAACATAGTAAGACATGAAACAAAAAACAAAGCTTTAACTTTTTTGCTGATCCTTTTGCTAATCTTTGCTAAAAACTATTACAGTCTGCCCAAAGGAGTTCAGTGGAGTGCTATCATGTAATTACTTATTTAGTCTCCTGTGCTTTAAGGTAAGCCTGTTGATAGTGGAGCATGACATAGTAACATATTAAGAGATGAAAAGCCTTTTTTTTTTCATTTTGTTTTATTGACAATAAACAGACTGACACTGGGGAGGCAAGAATGCAATGTCTGGCTTAGTGTAGGTTTTACTTGTAAAGCTGCCATTCAAAGCATACAGTAATGAAGCTTTCTGATAAAGCCTGTCAGTATAAATCACGTTTTCTAATGAATTGCAATGTGGTCACTATTATTATTCTTATTTCTGTTGTTTTGTTTTGATTATTGTTATGATAAATATCATTATTCGTTTGTTTGTGTTTTCCTGGACTACTGTTTGTTTAGTTTGGGGGGATTTCTTGATAGACACAAACAAGATAAAGGTGCACATGCATTGATTTGCAGACTGGGGAGTGCTTGTTTTCAGCACCATGGAGAGCAACAGCCCCTCAACAGAAAAATAAGCAAAAATAATTAACCTTGTTATTATTCTGCTCATTGCTTTTGAACACTAAGTTATTTAGAATTCGAGTTCATCTTCCACTGACAGTTGATACAAAAGTTTATATTATATTTGTTCTTTTCTGGAAAGAAATAACTCGAGCATAAAGTGTGATGACACCCTACCATGTGCGGTGCATTAAAGTGACGCCTGTTGGATTCACGCATTGCATTTGAAGATGGTTCTGTCATCTCTTTTACAAAAAAAAACGATGACGCGCCGCCACGTGGGGTCACGGCGCGAAAGCAGATGAGATGTGTGGATGTGATTCCATCAAGTGTTTGTGCGCGACGTTAAGTGTCAAGTTAATTTCCGAATAAGGCGGGTGGTGGACGTGTCGTATGTCAGACATATGCGCGCCGTGGGCGGGTGCGAGTGAGCGCGAGAGACACGCAGAGCAGCGCTTCAGCGTGCGCACAACCGCGCAGAGACAGGTGATGCTCGAGATGTGAGCTGCGCCCGCCTCAGCTCTCCAAAGCTGTCAGCTTCGGCTGGGAGTGGCGCGGCGCACTGCTGCCCTCCGCGCGAACCACCTGTATGGATGAGCAGACCTCCAGCCAGTCGTCTCCTCCTGCCCAGATCGGGGGCAGGAACGTGACTAAAACCACAGGTTATGGCGAAGTGGAGAAGGGCACCATGACGGTGGAAAACATGCTGGAAGAGTCTGCCGTGCTGGTTGCGCCGCACCTGTCGGTGGATCGATTGGAGCGCAGCCGCCAGGGATGCTGCGAGAGGGTGGTCATCAACATTTCAGGGTTGCGTTTTGAAACGCAACTGAAAACTTTTAACCAGTTCCCAGACACGCTGCTGGGGGACCCCAGGAAAAGGATGCGCTACTTTGACCCACTTCGGAACGAGTATTTCTTTGACAGGAACAGACCAAGTTTTGACGCTATCCTGTATTATTACCAGTCAGGAGGGCGCATCCGGAGACCTGTCAACGTGCCAATTGATATTTTCTCAGAGGAAATCAGGTTTTATCAGCTGGGGGAGGTAGCCATGGAAAAATTTCGAGAGGATGAAGGCTTTATAAAGGAAGAAGAGCGCGTGCTGCCCAAAAATGATTTCCAAAAGCAGGCTTGGCTTCTGTTTGAGTATCCTGAAAGTTCCGGGCCAGCGAGGGGAATAGCTATCGTGTCGGTTCTGGTTATTTTAATTTCAATAGTCATTTTCTGCATGGAGACTTTGCCGGAATTTCGTGACGAAAAGGACACGGCCACGGTGACAATCACTGCCAATGGCACAGTTTCTTACGTGTCAAGCCCGTTCACAGATCCCTTCTTTGTGATAGAAACGCTCTGCATTATTTGGTTCTCTTTTGAGTTGCTGGTCAGATTCTTTGCTTGCCCCAGTAAAACTACTTTCTCCAAAAACATAATGAATATTATTGACATTGTGGCCATAATCCCTTACTTTATCACACTGGGGACAGAGTTGGCCGAGAGGCAAACCAACAGCGGCCAACAGGCGATGTCTCTCGCCATCCTGAGGGTGATCAGACTGGTCAGAGTGTTTCGTATTTTTAAGCTCTCCAGACACTCCAAAGGACTTCAGATTTTGGGACAGACTCTTAAAGCCAGCATGAGGGAGCTGGGCTTGCTTATATTTTTCCTTTTCATCGGAGTAATCCTCTTCTCCAGCGCAGTTTACTTCGCAGAAGCGGACGACCCCGCATCCAGCTTCACCAGCATCCCAGATGCGTTTTGGTGGGCAGTTGTCACCATGACTACGGTTGGATATGGGGACATGCATCCCGTGACTATTGGTGGCAAAATAGTGGGGTCGCTTTGCGCAATAGCAGGCGTGCTGACCATTGCCTTACCAGTACCAGTGATTGTGTCCAACTTCAACTACTTTTATCACAGAGAGACGGACGGAGAAGAGCATCAACAGTACTTGAACACAGGTAGCTGCGAGAACCTCCCCTCTGAGGAGCTGAGAAAGTCTTGCAGCTCCTCCTCTCTCACCAAGTCAGACTACATGATGATAGAGGAAGGCATTAACTGCAAACGGCCCAATTTTACCACTGAAAACAATCAGAACTGCGTGAACATAAAAAAATCTTCACTGACGTGTAAATGAGCCTCATCAAGCATGACGAAACAGTAGGCTTGTAGCTACAGTGTTTTTCTATGTAGCCATGTGATGTGTCAGTCCATATCTGTGGGTGCTGATGTCCGTTTGAACAATGCAACATAATAGTATTACTAAAATTATTATGGAAAATTCTTATTATAACTGTTGCAAACGTGCATTGTTGAAACAGACATTCTCCAGTGAACCACGTCATGCAAAGCCTACATATCTTGATGTCTTCTTGCAAAGTTTTGTTGGTGTTCATGACACGTATATACAGAAAAAAATACGCTCTGTGTTTCATGGAAAAATCAGTTTTGATGTCGAGTAAAATGTAATCCCTAAACTATGGTAATGGATATAACCAAATGTATGTTAAGGTTATATTTAATATCACAATCTGTAATCCCGTTGCGCTCCTGAGATGCGACGCAGGGAAGTTTAGGAAAATTCACGCTTTTTTTGTAAAGTTGTATTTTGAGAAATGTCTCACTATATAACCAGAATAAATCAAAAACTAAGAAAGACTAAATCCCGATTCACGTGGTCTCGAGTGTTTTGTTCAAAGCTATGAAAATGGGTCATGATGGTTGCGTGTCTGAGGTCACATACACATTGATGACAACATTAAAGAAGCGTGGATGAAAGGGGGGGGGGGTGCAGCAGGTACCCGCCCTCTATTGAACCCGCCTTGTGATGCAGTCTCCATGGCAACGGTGGTTTCCTGAGCAACCCCGTCTAATGTTACCATGGCACTGTTTTGCACTTCTCCAAAGACTTTCCAGCTGATGCGTGATCTTGTCATTGAATTAGAGGAGGGGGCTTGGGGGAGAGATGTCCAACATTGAATATTTGTCGGACCTAAAAAGTGTACAAGTTTTTTTTTCTTTTTTTCTTCTATCTAATTTTTATTTGCTTGCTTTTTTGAATACATCTGCCCGAACATCTCAGTGATGGGAAGATATGATCAAACTTGAAACTACGATTGTTCCCTGCAACCTAATTTCTGTTCTTCTCATATAGGCATCATTCTCTGAGTTGGCATGCCAACTGGCTGTGACGTCAGATACCGTTCCATCAACGCCAACAAATATTTTCACATAAGCATTAAAGCTAAACAACTGATGGAAGGCTTGCACTGAAGGCTTGCACTGTGCCCAAAAATGACCAAATACTCTACTTGTTCCTAATTTTTAATTGAAGCTATGTCGTGGTTCTAGTATTATTTAACTCATTAATTTACTTTTCTTTTTCAAAGTAATTGATTTGTTTTGGCATGGAACTTTGAAAATCTAAATAAATTAATACAATTATTTTTTTAACAATTATTTTACCAATCATAAACTTTATACTTCGTCTCACAATTGTATTTTAGTCTTATCCAACCATGTGCTATTTTATTACACTATCCAGATGCTTTTGGATTGAACTGTAGTGGTTCTGCTTGGTTCACCGACTCAGAAGAGTTATTTTTTATAAATAACTCTTGACTGCCATCTAGTGGATAAAAATATTATTACTGTTTTGCACACAATAATTCATAAAACCAGCCTTAAGCGCTCAGGAACCAAAACAAACCATGGTGTCGTGTTGTACTGTTTAAAATATTCGTGGATTCTCCAGTTTTATGAGCCTTACTCATTAAGATGAAAGGAAATGAATGATACTCGAGAATAATTATGTGGAAAAACCACTATCACTAGAGTTTTGGAGAGTTATGATGTCTGTATTGTGTATGCTAAATGTATAAACAGATGTTGATTGCCCCATCTGTCATTTGATGGAAGTCAAAAAGGCTTTAATAGCCTCAAATATAATGTTTTATTTCAAAAACAAGAAGAGGAGCAAAAATATTGAGTTAGCAATTAACAAATTTGCGAACAGTGTTTTATCCCTGAACCAGCAAACAGGGCCTTCGGTGATTGTTCATACAGAAGATGTGAGTCCCATAAATTTTACCTTGACACTTTAAGTTTGACCTAAGAGATTTATTTCCAATGGGGCAAAGGGAATTACAGCACCTGAAGTAAAGCCAGGGGCTTTACTTATCTTGCATGACTTTGAACAACAAAATCATATCAAGGTTGCTATGCAGAAAACGCAGAGTTTTTCTGTAAAATGACACATATTAAGGCAAAATACTCCCATGTTCTTTCTTTAAATTACCAGAATAATTGAAACAAAAAAACAAAGTTTGAAATTGTGCACAATCCATTAATCGCAAAAAAAGTTTTATAAACTCTCCAATTAAACAATGAACGAGAGTTTAGTTTTATTCTCTGTGGCTCTCCTTTATTTATTTTTTTAACAAAAAATGAAAATAAACACAAGAGTTAAAAATAAACAAAACAAAACAATGTGCTCAAAAAGGAGTGGGTAGAAGTCAAATCTTGTAGTAAATGACAGATAAACTCTCCATCCATCCAGTAAATGGCCACCTAAATGGTCACATTAAAGGGGAAAAGTGGCATGTCAATGTTTAAAATGGGTTAACTGATTTTTTGTGTTGTTTTTACAAGCAATGACACACAGATCTCCAACAACCTACAATGTTCCACAGCTGCACCTGATCTGACACAGAAGTGCTGAGTGGTCTTGTACCCACCATATCCCCTACTTGAGTAAATGCAATGTATTTTTAACCCATGGAAAATGAAAAAGAGCCTGCAAAATACCCACAGTCGTTAATCATAGCCTGCATGGCTCAGCGATAAAGTTAGTACGGGATATTTGCAGTTCAGTTTATTTTTCCACCCTCTCTAAGAAATAAGAATCACACAGACAGGAAACATGTTAGTTTTATTGGGTTGATCATTTACATCTCATTATAATAAATTAGACAGCGCTCTCCAACAACTGAGAAAGACAGTCTTGGAATGTTATTCAGTACATGACCAAAATTAAGAGAAAAGAAGCAATTATTGGTCCTATACAATTAATTTTAGATAAAAGATCAATGATTTTACATCACATCCCAAGTGTCAGTCAAGGAGCATGTGTGTGTAAGTCAACACCTTTATATCAAAAGTAGATCTAATCATTGCAGTTGTGAAATATCACACAATTTGCTTTTCAATTAATGTTGCTTTAACTGGCACACAGTAAACATGATTCCTGGTTACAACAAACATAGTGTAATAGACTTATACTGAGTATAAGTGTGGCTCCGTCTAATTTCTGAAAGGCACACTTAAGCCGTAGAGTCAGAGCTTATAGTTGACGCGTCTTTCTTCAATGAACTTCCACAGTCCAAGATGTTTGTTTCAAATGTTTACTTTCCAAAAGAATTGTAACAAAAAACATAAATTATGGTACAAAACATATAAACATAATATAAGAAAGTTAAAGTATGCTCAAAAACTAGTGTGCTCTCTTAGCTCTATAGCTTCACTAAGTTAACAAAAACAATGCACATCAAGTGCGTCCTATCTCTCAGCCAACAGAACTGCTGGGCTCCTAAGTTGACCTACACAAACACAAAATCCAGTAGGAACCTCGTAGAATGTTTAAATGGCTCAAACACTAAGTCTAACCTTTTGAATAGAAAGTCCTGTACATATTTTGTTGTAGGGATATTTAAAAGATGAAATATTTCAGACTCCACACAATTGAGGACCTTTAAATAGCTCTGATTGTGCAGGCAGAAAACTTGCTTTATTACTGTACATTTTAAAGGGCAGGGTAAAAGGAGGATGCATCCTTGTTTCATGTTTGCTTGTTTGAGAATAATGTAAAGCTGTAATGTTGCTTTAAGTGTAAGTGTGAGAGTGTGTTGTGTGTGTCGTGTGTGAAATATGAATGAGCAGGCATAAGTCCCGCACAGCTGTAAGACAGTCACTCTTGTGCCTCAGTGCACTCAGCTGTGTAATCCTAGTACTGGAGACACACACACGAGCTTGAAAAGACAAAGACAGCTACAGTCGGCTGCACAGCTGGTCCTCTGTAACACTGCTGCTGCAGGCGGACGGGAAAATTAAAATCTTTAGTCTTGGTGGGGGGTCGAGAAGACCCCGGGCTTCCCCTCTCCTGTCGTCGCCTTCTTCCTCGGCGTCACACTAACATTCCCCACATGAGAGGAGTCATGCCTTGCAGAGGGATGCTAACTCTGATAAAACCCAGCATGGGCTGTGTTTGCCAGAAGAGGTGCCTTTTGTCATCCGTGAACTTTACTCACAAATACCAATTAGAAATCAGTGGAAGAAGGAGGGGGAAGCTATTTGCAGTGCTGGATACGCTCCTTCCTGCTCTGATGGTGTTTCATTTGGAATGAAATTTGCCCTAAAACTGCAACTCATTGTTGCTAAAAATAGAAACCAGGAGACATATTGCTATTATTTCTCTGGGTGCCATTCATCCATCTGTCCTTTGCTGGACATGTAATGGTACTCTAGGGGGTATTCATAAAGTTCACTCTTCTGCATCATGTCTCTTTGTTCAAGGCTTTCAACGAGTCAAGGAAAAGCTTCTCCAGCAGGAATAGTGTCTGGGAGAGCATCCATACTGCTTCTCCGCCATGGGCCGGACAGAAAAGGTTTCATGTATCTGCCATATACTTAAAAGGCATAGACATAACCATGTATCTTATAGCTTGCTGAAAAACAATTCCTCTTGGACAAAACTTCCTAAAATGGAAGTGGACTCTGAGAACTGTCCAATTTAAATGCTGTAGGCGTTATGTCTCAAGAAGGTCTCCATAAAGATAAAGCATTTCAGAAACTGCTGATCTGCTGGGATTTTCATCCACAAACATCTCTAAAGCTTACTGAGAATGATCCAAAAAAAGAGAAACTATCCAGTGAGCATCAGTTCTGTGGGCGGAAATGCCTTGTTGATGCCAGAGGTCAGAGGAAAAGAGCCAGACTGGGTTCCAGCTGATAGAAAGGCAACAGTAACTCAAATAACCACTGGAAACAACCAAGGTCTGCAGAAGAGCATCTCTGAACGCACAACACGTCCAACCATGAGGAGGATGGGCTACAGCAGCAGCAGAGGACCACAGCGTGTGCCGCTTCCGTCTGCTAAGAAAAGGAAACTGAGGCTACAAATTGCACAGGCTCACTAAAATTGGACAATAGAAGATTTAAAAGTTTTTTTCTGGTCTGATGAGTCTAAATTTCTGCTGCAAAATTAAAATGGTGGGTTAGAATTTCAACAGATGGCATGGATCCATCCTGCCTTGTATCAATGGTTCAGGCTTGTGGTGGTATAATTGTGTGGTGGATATTTTCTTGGAACATTTTGGGCCCTTTAGTAACAACTGAGAATGCTTACAGTGACACAGCCTACCTGAGTATTGTTGCTGACCATCTCCATCCCTTTATGACCATAGTGTACCATCTTCTGATGGCTCCTTCCAGCAGGATAAGGCACCACGTCATAAAGCTGGAATCATCTGAGACTGGTTTCTTGAAGATCACAATGAGTTACCTGGACTCATAGGCTTTCACAGTCATCAGATCTCAACCCAATAGATCACCTTTGGGATGTGGTGGAACAGGAAATTGGCATCATGGATGTGCAGCAACAGCGTGATTATGTCAATATAAACCAAACTCTCTGTGGAATGTTTCCAGTACCTTGTTGAATCTGTCCCACGGAGGATTAAGGCAGTTCTGGTGGCAAAAGAGGTCCAACCCAGTACTAGTGAGGTGTCCCTAATAAAGTGGCCGGTGAGTGTACTTTGATCAAGTAAGCCAGGGCAAAAATATCTTCAAACTGTAACAATCAAATGATTATTGCTTTTAGGACCTTTTAAGTGTCTTAAATTTTATAGTCACTAAACCGGATAATAACACTGATGGGGAGTTGCATGACGTTTCAGCCGTAAAACCTAACGGCACAGGTAAAATGTGTTAGTCAGAGTGTCAAGCATCACCCACTGCAATCACTTGAAAAAATCTTAAATCTCAGTGGGACACAGTAACCTTCTTTGTAAACCCAACAATCAGTTTCTGATCACCAACGTTTCCTTTATTTTTGTTCAACTCAAGGTAACTAATCTATATCCACACATCCAAAATGTTTTCATGATTAATTATTTATTGCCGAATTTTATTAATTAAAAGGAAAAACACTGAAGGGAACAAAAGGTCACTGCAGACAAAACCATATTTAACCACAAGTCTAGACAAAGTCTTTCTGTACTTGGAGAAAGTTTAGTGTCACCGACAGAGTTTGAATTTAATACATCCACTCTGTGCGAACCATATCTTCTTTGTCCTGTGACCTTGGTTTGCTGTAACTCAGTGTTCCAGAAGGATGCTCTTTCCTTGCCTTAAATTTCAATCAGTCACATTGTACGACACAGCAAAAAAGTATCCTTGTATCAGTGACGCTGACTCACTGACTGACTCACAGTCCCTCCCTTCAGCACCAAAAATAGCTGACTAAACTAAATAGGGCTTCTGTATTTGACACTTTGCTGCAAATGACAAGTGAGTAAGCTTCATTTTAAAGTGTACAAGTGTCTGTTTCATCCATATCTTGACTAAAAGCATATCACTGATCACTGCATTGCACATATAGAAACACTGCCGAAGAATCCTCCAAACTCCTGCCTGTGAGTGTTGGTGCAGATATTTTAAGAGGGCATTCAGCTAATTGAGATGCAGTATGGCTGCATAATGCAGAGGGCCAGTGTCCTTGTGTCTCTCCTGGTGTTTGGCTCTCCTCCAGCATTTTCCCTTTATCCTACTGAGCTCCAATCTGACAAGATCATCTCCTTTTGCTTCTTTTATTGCTCTGCAGAAGTTTTTCCATCACATCTACCCCATCTCCATCTCTGTATCTCTTTGACTCTGCCTCAGATGTACTTTTAGCTCCTGGCTACATTGTGAACAGACAGAGCAGCAATGCTTTATTTTAGCACACCTTCAGCCTCTTTAGCATTGGGACCACTTGCCTGATGTGCATAGTCTGGCGTCTTTTGTAAAGCACTTCCGTTTCGATCTCCTGGGCAGCAAGTCTGCAATGACTAACCTCCCCGAGGGCTAAACAGGCAGAGCCTCCATGAAGATGGTTTAAAAGCTTTAATTTTTCCACATGTGGGACTGATGGATGGAAGAGTGAGGGACAAAAGCAAAATAGACAGATTTTAAAATTACATTTTTATAGAATTCTAAGAGTCAAATGAAAGCAAACAGTTTGCCTTTAAGCAGTTGGAGATGATTTGATGTCCTGTCTTTTTCAACGTATAGCTACACGTTGTAAACAGATATGCTGAAATTTGAACCCTTTTTACTTGAGTCTCATACATCCCATGTATGCGTGAGTGCTCGTTGAAAACTTGTGGCTGCTGCAATGCAGCATCAAGGAACAAGGAGGCAGAATAGAAAACCCTAACAAAGACCACTGCAGAACTGGAACCAGCATGTGTAAGTCTGTATGTTTAACATGTGTCACCAAGACCATTGTCTGTCATATGTTGAAAAAAAACAACAAGAAACTGAACTTTTTTAGGCTTATTTTTTCTTTTTAATATGTTATTTTAAAATCCCACTGTTGGGGCTCACAAAAGGTTAAACATGGGATTACTACTATTAAAGAAATGCCTAAAAGAAAGACAGTTATTCACACTTGAAATAATTTCAAGTTTATATCCAAAGACTCTGAATTGAGTAGAACTTGACAAGATTCAGAAATGAACATGTCCCCTGAAAGGGACTGAAGGTCAACTGAAAAAAAGCTTAAAACTCAAAATCTGTCCAGAGTCTATTCAAAACAGTTGAATATGTTGTATTTCTTACACATGATAATTAAGATAATCCTCCAAGCTCTTGCATGCACACATGAATGTACAAATCTGCTGATAGACCATGAACTTGTCTAGGGGAAGAACATTCTAAATGTTGGTGCAGCTAATGCAAATGTGCTATTATCCCATTGTGATTCTTGTTTGAGTAGCCTTCAGGACAAGCTGGGAGCAAGATCTGAAATGTTTACCTGGGGTATGTTGCTGCAGCAGGTAAATATGGTTGTGCCGAACGATTTAGAGCTTTAAAGACTATTAAGTAAATATTGAATGAGATCCCTGAAATTAACTAGAAGCTATGAAGAGCAGCAAGTACAGGGGAGATGTGTTCATGTTATATGATAGCCAAATATGAGCAGGTGCATTCTGAGCCAGCAGCAGACACTGGAGAGATGACTGATCTGGACCCTTATAAAGAATGTTTTAAGAGTTCAGTCAGTGATTTTGTAAACTTGAAGCAATTTTAGACATGTAAAATCCTAATCACCCACAGTTTAGAGACAAAAGGCAGAAAAAATGCACCTGACTAATTAAATCCTGTTATTCGTTAATGACAGAGAGTCAGAAATTAGTCAAAAATCATTAAAACATGATTTAAATGCTCCCTTAAAAAACACTGCTTTGTATTTTGTCAACCTCTTAATCTTGAAAAAGCACACATTTTGAGGTTAAAACAGATACAAGTCTAAAAGAGTCTATCTATCTATGTGTCTATCTATCTATCTGATTGAGGGCAAAAACTCCATACAACCATGCAATTTTTTGGTCCCACACAAGGATCTATGTTACAGTAATATTCACACACATGTAAGAAATACCAAGCTTTGAGGCACCAAAACTATATTTACCGGTACAGTGAGAGTAGATTTACAGTCATTGTCCCAGGCCCCTTGGTTAATAAATTAGCTATTCTGTCATTTAGAAACCAAGAAAAGCCATAAAGAGACAGTTGAAAAATCTACATTACAGCAGCTTGTTTGCAGGATCACTAACCCTTGGGAAAGGGTTGGCAGCCATGACATGCATGTTTGTGGTGCGGTCGAAACGAAATCTTACATAACTGCTGCTTCCAATTTAAAAGGTAAGGAATTCCTGTTCACCTTACAATCATTTTGTCCACTGTGACCAGAGGACTTTGAGCTTAAAAGTGCTAACTTGATTGTTCTCAAAGTCAAAAGTCAAATTCAAAGTCAGCTTTATTGTCAAATATGCTGTATACACACAGCACAGATGAAATTACTTTCCCCTCGCCCCACAGTGCAAGCAGCTTATAAAATAACAATTATAATAAGCAATCTAAATTATTTTTAAGTAAAAAAAAGCCATTTATGAAAGTTTAAATTCATTTTCCAAACATAAATCATTCAAAGAATGTGTTCCTAGGAAAATGTACTAAAACTGTCAAAAACTGAAACTAAATGACAAGAGACAATGGTCTTATAGTCCCACTCATCTTTTGATATTGCAAAATTGTTGTTAATGGTCTTTTAATTATGATTACGCTGCGCCAAAATAAAAAATTAAAAAACTGAAAATTTCTCACTGATTTGTGGGTGGGAGTATTTGCACAGAGTAAGCATACTCCCATTTCCCATCATCTCTTTGCTTACACTCTCTTGCACCAGCTTATAGCCCCACACAACCCCAATCTCAGAGGTGGAACAAAAATGGTAAACAACATTGGAGCTTTCTAGCCGTACAGTTTTGAGTCAGATGCCAACGCAGACAAGAAAGAAAAAAAAAAAACGAAGACGTACATGGATCTCTTTGTTTACAAGTGCATGCATCGAATAATGGAGCAGAGCAGTTAGCTTGTTTGTGTAAAACCTGCGTCACAGCTACAGACTTTCTCAAACAGCTTTTTGTCCCACGACTGCTTTTGATTTGCAACGATTTGAATAAAGAAACACAATTAGAAAGTCAGTTTTAATCTTAATTATCTTTATATGTCTGCAATCATGAGAAAAATGCTAAGCTGCTTCAGTCAACATTTTTCTGTGACACGGATGCTGCCATTTGAAGCCAGATGACTTCAGTAAGCTGTGATTGGTCCAAGTCAATCTGAGTCAACGTTTGTTTGGCAGCTACTGTCGCCAAGTAGGAGTGAGCTTTTGCAAGTCCACACGACAGAAACCGGGCTTGTGAGAATCAGTCAATCAATCATTTTGAACGTTCAACATGGGGGGCACCACAGATTTTTCTTGAGGGATCTGACTGGTCAGTTTATAAATTGAAGAACTATAAATAAAAATACATTTAGTAAGAACGTGTTAAAAAAAAGGTAGGTCAAGAATGCTCACATCAACAAACATAATGATTCAGTTATAGCTGTTTATTTCTTAACAGAAGTTTTTGGGATTTGTCTTCTTGGAGCAAACTTCCTGTTTGGAACAGGAGGGGGGAGTGATCACTCAGTCCAGTTGTCTTATGCAGAACATTTTAAAAAACACCAAAAACACAATTTAAATTGGAGTGGGTCTTTAAAATGATGGAGCGTCTTATTTATTTTTGGGTTTTTTTTGTTTGTTTTTTTTGGGGGGGGGGGGTCTGAAAAAGTATAGCATAGTGACGTTTCTTTTGAAAGAAATACACTAAAAATGCAATAATGCACATAAATTACGCCATATACTATAGTGAGTATAATGAGTGACAACTGTGCTGGTGGACCATCTCTGACTCATGTTCACGCTGCAGATAAGACTGGTAGGTTAACTGTTGCTACAATGCAGAGGTCCTTTATTCGCTTTTCAAGCTCAATGACCAGATTTCTCTTGGTATGCATGACGGTGCCCGACTGCAGGTCTGCCCATGCTCTGTACAGTAACCAATACCAGCCCGCGGCCCAAGCCTTTCACCCACAGATGTTTCTGTCACTTAATAAAAGCTTCCCACCTCCCGCAGGTGCATACATGCGCGCAAATCAAAACAGGCTGTTGTGCATGTTTGTTGTTGCACACGCACATGTCCACGGGGCGCTGGCAATGAGAAATTGCATAATCTCCTAGCCCACAACGTGGGGAGATTCTTTCATGCATGTCGATTCACGTCAGTGTCTGAGGACGCCGCTCTGCCCACCATGACGGCTGTGAGGAGGCTCCTCTGCGCCCCAAACACGGGGATGGAGTTTGTCTGCAGCGCGTTTCTGCAGCTCAGACTGTGGATTCTCATAAAGATGCTCATCCATGCATGTCCGACAAATAAAAGAAAACAGACAGGGGTGGGATTTTACAAAGAAAAATAAATGATTTCCAACCCAACTCCCCCTTTTTGCTTCTGCAATCTTGTTACCATTCTGGTAACAAGTTAATCCCCCCCTCCTCTTCCTCGCCGCGCCTCTTTTGTTTGCAGATGTAGTCTGTAGTCTGGTCAGACGCTGCACCTTTGCAGTCAGAGCCTCGTCACACAGGCGTAAAGGCGAACACAGAAGGTTCTGCTGATTCCAGCACCTTCGGTTACTAAGGGAAGCACCCGCACCCTTGATCGTCTCCCTCCTCCTTTTTTTTCTCTCCCCAATTTCCATCCCACGACAGCCTACCCGGAGGAGAGGAGTCGATGGGGGGGGAGCGAGGACACACCCGCACATACTGTACGCGGTGCGCACGGAAAGGATGCTGCAGACAACCTGAGAGGAACATAATCGACTGGCCCAAATTGGATATCCATTTTTCTGGCATACCTGAGGCTGAAGTGTTCATCATTCATCATCCTCCACATTCCTGAAACCAGAGGAAAAACACGTCTGGTCTGGAGATGTGAAAGATGTCTGCAGGTATGAAAGATATCTCTGCGAATCAGACGTGATCTTGTGCATCTTTGTTTTTCTTGCCCATTAAACTATCTGATGGCTGGTCCAACATTCACGCAGTATTTATGGTCCATGAAAAATGGTTTTTTTTCTTTTTTCTTTTTTTTTTTTTTTTACAAAACTGTGTTGAGTCTGCGTGAGGCAGAGGTGCAGTTTTTTCTCTGGGAACCTATTTCCTTCTGAGGGTAAATTATTTATACGTGTTTTTTTTAATATTTCAGTGTAGGGCACCATTTCAGGACTAGAATCTTTCAACGAAACAAAACAGACGTCTGCTCATAAACCCACTGTGCTCTTTTTTAAAGCATTCTTCTCAAATGAAATTGTAAATATTCAAAGCAACCTTTCTGTGTTAGACAGCAGAAATTTAAGTCAGACTGCTGTCTGAATGTCTTTCCTGCTGCATTGCCGTATCTGTGCATGGCGTCAATTGAGTATTCCCATTTAATTCAGAAGTAATTGTCTACTGCGGCACGCAAGTGTCCTAATTCTGAAGTTTCAGCTATGAATTTTCTTGCAAGCCCCCTTTCTTTATACCTGTGTTTAGTCAATATGCAAATTATTTAGCCTAAAGTTACCGATGATTAGCTAATGATTTAACAGCTTCTGCACAACAGATTCACTTCGCATTATTCAGATCAAACATATTTTAGAGGTTGCCTTCATTGTTTTCTATTTATAGGTCCTTGATCATGAAACTAAAAGCAAATTCCTGACATCTCAGGACTACACAGAAGTTTGTAATGCTGCATCACTTCTCAGACTAACCTGCTCTCTTTCTTATCTCTTTTTGTTTTAAATCCAGCTAAACCATAAGTGACAACCTGCGGCCGTCAGGTCTTTACGATCTTGAGCCCCCTTCCTCTCCTGATTTCTGCCTGCAGTTTTTCACGCTGCAGGACCCAGTCTCACTAAAAAGTGCAGGCCTCGTCCCCCTGCAGAATGACTGTCGCAACAGGCGACCCCTCTGACGAGGCGGCTGTGCACCCAGGGCACCCACAGGACTACGACCCGGAGGCTGACCATGAATGTTGTGAGCGGGTGGTGATCAACATCTCAGGCCTGCGCTTTGAGACGCAACTCAAAACTCTCTCTCAGTTCCCTGAGACTCTGCTGGGGGACCCCAAAAAGAGGATGCGCTACTTCGACCCACTGAGGAACGAGTACTTTTTCGACAGGAATAGACCCAGCTTTGATGCCATATTGTATTATTACCAATCAGGAGGCCGGCTGAGAAGGCCAGTCAACGTCACTCTTGATATCTTCTCAGAAGAGATTCGCTTTTATGAGTTGGGCGAAGAAGCCATCGAGATGTTCAGGGAGGATGAAGGTTTCATCAAGGAGGAAGAGCGCCCTCTCCCTGACAATGAGTTTCAGAGACAGGTTTGGCTACTGTTTGAATACCCAGAGAGCTCAGGTCCTGCTAGGATTATTGCCATCATCTCTGTTATGGTCATTCTCATCTCTATTGTAAGTTTCTGCTTGGAGACGCTCCCCATTTTCCGCAACGATGAAGACGAAATGCACAAGTCCCATGCTGAAGTCTTTTCACCGGAGACCAACTCAACAATCATCAGTTACACCTCCACCTACTTCACTGACCCCTTCTTCATCCTGGAAACTCTTTGCATTATATGGTTCTCATTTGAGTTTTTGGTGCGCTTCTTTGCCTGTCCAAGCAAAGCAGGCTTTTTTGGTAATATAATGAACATTATCGATATTGTCGCCATTATTCCTTACTTCATCACTCTTGGCACAGAGCTGGCAGACAGGCCAGAGGATGGTCAGCCAGGCCAACAAGCCATGTCTTTAGCCATACTCAGGGTAATTCGCTTGGTTCGAGTCTTCAGAATCTTCAAGCTCTCTCGTCACTCCAAAGGGCTTCAGATTTTGGGTCAGACCCTGAAAGCCAGCATGAGAGAGCTTGGTCTCCTTATCTTTTTCCTTTTCATAGGGGTCATCCTCTTCTCTAGTGCTGTGTACTTTGCTGAAGCAGATGAGCCTGAATCACAGTTTGAGAGCATCCCAGATGCATTTTGGTGGGCAGTTGTATCCATGACAACAGTCGGCTACGGTGACATGGTACCAACTACAATAGGTGGCAAGATTGTGGGCTCTCTGTGTGCCATTGCAGGTGTGCTGACCATTGCCCTGCCAGTGCCTGTCATTGTGTCCAACTTTAACTACTTCTATCACCGCGAGACTGAAGGTGAGGAGCAAGCTCAGTTTCTGCAGGTCAATGTGCCCAAAACTGACTCAGCTGAGGACCTAAAGAAAAGCCGGAGCGGCTCCACCATCAGCAAATCGGACTACATGGAGATTCAGGAGGCTGTCAACAACAGCAATGAGGACTTTCAGGAAGAGAACCTTAAGACAGCTAACTGCACTCTGGCTAATACAAACTATGTAAACATCACAAAGATGCTGACAGACGTGTAGCTGTCTGTCTTTTTCGCTCAGCCAGAGCACAAAAGGATGGGTCAAATGAATATTTTCCCATCTTATTTGTTCTGGTAAAATCAAGGCAATATAAACCAGAATGTTGATGATTACTGAGACGGAAAAATATTGCAAATGCCATGTTGTCACTCTGCGCTCATCCCGTCTTTTACAATAGAAACTAAAAAAAAAACACTAAAACTATGTAAAGTTAGAATTTTAGCATTTCTGCATGGAGCTGACTTTGTCTGTATGGTGGCTTAAAAAACATATCATTAACGAGATTAAAAAGCCAGAAGTAGCGAAAAAACAGAAAAGAAAACAAAAGAGAACACACTAGAAGAAAAAAATGCTTTTAAAAAGGAAAAAGGTAAAGCAACACAAGCTGCTCTTTAAACTACCTGTACCTCATTTCCCAAGGCACATTTGCTTTGCTGTATGCTTTTCAAAAAGCATATCATGCACCACATATGCTTCTCCCAGGACCAGATGAAGCTGTCTTATGCTACACAAATTAGAGATAAGAGGATGAGCGGGCATAAAGCAAGTCCCCAGCAGCGCTGATGTGGCTTGTGAGTAACTTGTGACAAGGATGGCGCCTAAGTTCGCCCATTTACTTAAGGGATGAATGACAGCTATCAGCGCTCAGCTGATGGTTTGACATCTTTCTAACCCTGTAGACATCAGTATCTGATGAATGACTGAGAATGGCCTTGAATTTTCACTGCTTTGGTCTTATATGCACCATATGGACTGCAATGCAAGTTTTCCCCACCTCCATTCACCCAGACTGGTCTTACTGCAAATCTTTAAGACGGCTTGAATGTTTCTTCTTCTTTAGTTTTTCACTGAATCACTTTCACAGTGCTTCTCCATTTAGCCAGGTAGTTAAACCGTGACTTAACCAATAGCTGCCAGGTAGGTAGGTGCTTTTAGTAGTAAACACAGTAGATTACTGCATGAACTTGTAATCTGAATGAGAAGTTCCACTTGTTTCTCAACTGCCACTCGCTTCACCTGTCCACTGTAAATGTATCTGTACACTGCCTTCTGTACAAATCCACATTTTTAAAAGGATGCCTGCAGGTAGCTGTTACAAGAAACTAAGGCTGTATGTGTAAGGATTTTCTTAAGAAGTAATCTGCTTCAGAACCAGATCTTTTAATTAAACAGACCTGTGTCAATTTGAACATTCCATGTAGAAGTTGTTGCCACTTCACTTCTGCCAGGTTTCTGCAAACTGACCTATGACTTGGAGCTTAAACCTACACTCTAGTACCCAATAACAATCCCAACTTGTAATGTGATGAACCTGCAGTGGTCTCTTTTTAAAAGGTCTTTTGCATTCTATCCTCATAACAAAAGCAACTTTTAAAGAGTCATGTATAGAGAAGTGCTTCCCCTCAACTGCCTTTTTTCTGGGTTTACGCTATCCTAGTGTTGCATGTCCTCAAAACATTCCTAGCATGTGTTAAACTGAAAGAAGAAGCCTAAAGACAAAAAAAAAACTAAAATAACTTAGATAGATTCATTTATTTCATATAAATAAATCTATATATGTATGCAAATAAGCACATAGACAATACATATATGGTTCTGTAAAAGAGAAAAAAAGTCTTCTAGAAATTAAGAGAAAGTAAGAATCTTTCCACCATGTGCAGATCATTGCCATTTTTTTTATCTCTGCTAATAGCTATAAGTGTTCTGAGCACCACTGTTTGTTTGTGTCAGAGCCAGTTCAGAGTGCCAAAAACACACTCTCCCTAGCAATTCCAAAAAACTTTCTCTTTTGGTGAGTTTTGAGAAAATCTGCCACAAGTCCTGTTTTTATTATAGATGTTTCCTTCACCTGGTTTAAAGCAACCCTCGATAAAGCAGGGAGGACATAAAAGCTGTTCTCACTTTATGGAAACTGTTATCTAAAAGCTTTTATTACTATTGGATTGCTAATGGGGCTCTTGTGAAGTCTCTGATGCCAGACGCTTAGTCTGTTTTAAAAGTTGGCATCAGACTCATCAATTCTAGGACCACATCCAACTTCGAGCTCTCCATCATTTGCTCAACACTGCCAAGGTAATGGTCAAAGGCAGTAACATCAATACAGATAGTGCTAAGTGCTAATAAGCAACAGTGTAGCAGACGTTACTTAACCTCTGAGGTGTCTGGCTTCTCTCCTGTGTCTTGCTTGTCAGCATCTTCTTCTGGACACCTCGGATTGTAGAAAGTGATAGATATAGGGAAAGACTCTGTTGCAGATGCATGCTTTTGTCATGGAGGGATGTTAGGGGATTGGGCTAACAGCAAATCATCAGTAAGGCAATGTTTCAGCACCATCAGGATACATGGTCCACTGCTGGAACATGTTGCCGTTTTGTGTTGAAAGAATTTACAGGTTACAGATTTTAAAGAAGCTGCTGGTTTAGGATCTTCAATGGTTGCTAATTTAAATAAAATGCAAATACGATTATGTTGGGGTTTTTTTTTTTTCAATTCTATATTCTTTTGTGTGAAGAAAAAGTGTGTTACCTTTCTGAGAGAATTGTGTTTTTAGAGTTCTCAAACTGAATTTTCTTTCTGTTGGTAAGGGACTGAATATGCTGTATGCCTATGAGACTGAGAAAAGGAGAAACTGAATGTCAGGACTAAAACCTGGTTGTGCAAGCACATGTAACAGCTGTTTTGCTTTTTTGTGTATGTGTAGGTGTGTGTGTGTGTGTGTGTGTGTGTGTGTGTGTAGGTGTGTGTGTGTGTGCAAGCATGCGTGCGTGTGTGTGAGTTGGGCTATAGTGGAAGTCGGGGACAAGAGGATCTCACAGTCTGACCAAAAATATTTGTCTATGCATGCATTTGTTACTGTCTTTGTTTATTTTCTGTGAACAGAAATCTGCGATAAATGTTAACGCCTCAACATTGATCTGCTATGTATGACATTGCTGATGTTTCTGAACTAAACTGACTGTAGCAAAACTGGACATCACATTGTTATGGTTGAACATCAGCAAATTTGTACGTGCAAAGCACAAATGTGATCAGAATCATTCCCAGTTGTTTTTCCTGTAGATCTACATCCCACATAAATCTTATTGTCATTGCAAGTTCATATAGTTGGGCTGTCAGAATATACAGAACATTAATTTTTGTGATTTAAAAATCAGTTAAAACATTTCAAGATTTTGGCTTATTATTTTTAAATCAATCATAGGCTAAAAAATTCAGACAAAAGGCTAAAAAACGTATATTTAGGTAATCCGTTATGATACTATGTTTTAGTATTATACACTGATACGAGCTGATACGAGCAATTGATACGAGCAATTAAGGTTTGTTTGAAATGTGATGTCAGCGCTTTGTAATGATGTTTCTATAAATAACTCATCCATACAGGAGACAACATGATCAATATGCAAACTGTATGCCTGTGTGTATTTGAGAGACAGTGTTCTTTCTTTTTTGCTTGATCTTGGAGCCTGATGGTTTCATCCACTGAAATATAGTTGTTCACTTCATCCCTGTACTCCTGCATCATACTGAACATCCATCAATGCTGACAGTGGATTATGGATTTTCTTTCTATGAAATGAAATGTGGAAAAATAATGTAAATAATAACTACTACATCATGGACAAAAAAAAAAGAAAAAGAAAAAAAATATACAATTTAATGATGTGAAGTCTGGATTTAAAATATAGTATTATCTGCACTTTACGACAAAAGGGACAATCTATGGACGAGTAAAACAATAAATTTAAGAAATATATGTAATCTTTCCAAGTGAATATAAATAATGAAGTCAATAATAATTTAACTGAAACTGTGTTTATGTTGTTTGTTGTCTGTCATTTCAGCACTTTTTTGAGTTTATTCTGCCTCATTTCTTTCAGTATGGAACTTTTCGACACAACCAGAGGTGTTGTTCTGTTGTTCAGCAAGCCTTTTCTTTCCATCACATCTGAATATTTGTGTCTCCAAATGATTTAAGGTGCTAAATTTAACCAAAGAGTGTCTGCTGATGCAAAATGCCACAGATCCATCAAGAGCTCTGTTTGTTGTTATTCATAGGACAGGCAGCATGCTGCGCTGAGGACATTTTCAAACGCCTCCTGGTGTCTTCAGCTTCTGTCTCCCTTTAAGTGCACAGTATATGCTCTTTGCTGTTTAAAAGGAAGAGCAGGGCATTCTATTAATAGCCTTTTGTTGAAGAACGAGGTAGGAAGAGGAGAAGGAGGAGGAATGTGAGCTGAGGAGGACACAGGAAGAAAGGTGAAAAGAGATGCTTAACAGAAAAGATTGTTCAAGATATTCCTGACAATTCACTTTTTTGGCTTTGTCATCCTGACATTGAAGCTTGATAAGACAGAAAAGGTAGCTATTGCCTTTTTTTTAAATATAGGAATCTTTTGGTTTCATTGGCATCACCAGGTTGAATAAATTTAATTTAAAACAAGATTGAGTTGTAATGCCCCTCTTAAAATATTCAGCTTCCAAGTTTTTATTAGCTGTTCTTTTTTTTTTTTTTTTTTTTTGAGCCCCTTTTCATCTTAACCTGAAATCTCTGGGAGTTTGGGACCACCTTTCTCAGTCAGCTTGTGCATTCTCTACAACCTGCTTTGGCAACAGGAGCACTCAGGGCCTTGGTGCTGTAGCTTCATCTTTGCTGTAGTCATTAGTCTTCCTTTGATGCAGTGCAGTACTCTGCAGCTTGCTTTGCTGAAACAAGTGCATCCATGGAGAAGCAGATGGGACTGAGCAACACAACCAGGGATGCGGTCCTGCTGCAGGTGGCTACCTCTGTGCTCAACACTGTTGTTGTTAGTGAAGAGTTCGTGCCGTTGTGTTGTTTGTCATGGATGGTTTGCCCACAGGAGTGTTGTTGAGGAGTCACACCACCTTGCTCTGTACTTACCAGCTTGTAATTAGGTTGGGAGCCCTGTGGGACTTGGGGCTAGCCCAACGGGGATGCCCTGGAACCAAACCACACCTCGCCATTAGGTGTTCAGCTTTGTGTTAATTAACAAAGCCTTTATGCTGCAGTGGAAGAGATCCTAAGAGCAGTTTAGCATTACTAAGCTTTACTTTAAGTAAAAATTATGTTCAAAGATGTTTCATTTCTAGTAATGTCTCAGTGATTTGAGAAACTAAAGAAGATGGTATTACTGCCCTCTAGAGGCAAAAATTAGGAAATGACACCATGTATTTACAGTCAGTTTTATGTGCGAGCACACAGAAATAACTGCATGAATTACTCAAAACATAAGTTCAAAAAACATAAATCAGGCAAAAGGTGAGATTATTAAGAGGTATTTCATAATGTACACATATTTTTTTGATCATGTGTTTGTGAACTTCTCAAATCAAGTCTTTTAGTTACTTAGAGAAAACCAAACGATTTTCCAAATTAAGAGAAAATCTGGGCTAAAAGTGAACATTAGGATCGATAAAAGGCATAGTTCACTAATAAATAAATGAATCCCCAGAAAATAAAACAAATTACGAGAAGAGGAAAAACCACATGGATTTTTGTTTAATTTGATTTGATCGCTAAGGTTGAGAATGAGGTGTTCAACAAGATCAGTTTTTTTTTTCCTTTCTTCTCTTGCAGCTTTCAGTTGGCTGAGAATCCCCTGATCCAAGTAATCCAATGTGATTTAGACAAAGATATCTGAAAATGACAAGAATGACAGACAGTTTGATTAAACAAACAAGACAAGTCACCAAAAAAACAGAAACAATCAACGCACTGGACTCTCACGGTCTAGAACTTTGAGGGTTAACCTTTCAAAGAAAACTCATTAAAAAATGATTCATAATTCATAAAACTTTTTTCATGTCATCTGTACTTTGAGTTAACTTCTGGTCTGACAATATTATTTCAACACTAGAAGAGAAAAAAAGGGTTTTTCATAATGGCTGAGTCGTTTCCATGACTCATTTTTTTGGTCTTCAGGTGTGCCTTTATAACCAGTGACTTACTTAATATCGTTTTTAACACATATTCATGGTTAGAATTCATATTATTTTAAATAAAGCTCAATAAAAGTCATGAATAAATATATTGATATCCTGTTACAATTTATAATTTAGCTATTTTACCTTTTCAACTATAAAAAATGATCTTGATGGGAGTTTCCTTGATAAGACAACCCTGTTTTTACTTCCTACATTTTATTTAAAGACTATTTTCAAAATGGCGACTTGCAAAAGAATGTCACAAGCTTTAAATATCCTGTGTGAGTTAATATTTCATATGCATCTCAGTCCCAAAGCCTCTTCCCACTTTTACATCCCACATCCAACTCTGTGTTTGACCACAAAACCAGGAGATGCCACTGAAGTTTGTTTAAAGCTTTTCTGAGAAACATCTCAGTGCTTGATTTAGTTATTTGTAAAATTAATGTTGTATATGTATATACAATTTGCACAACTTAAAGAAACAACAACATTTTAAATGACAGTAGATTGCTTTACCATGGTGTTGATAACTGAGTCATTCCAGGAAAACGAAATTTTGTGGAAGCATACAGTTAAAGTTACAAACTGAGCTGAGCAGCAGATGGGTAGCAGCTCTATGTGTGGTTAAATGTGCTCTACTGTGTTCTACTATGTTCACTGAGCTCATGCATTATGCATGCAATTTCTTGATGAGGAGCCATTCTCTTACTTGAAATAAAGAGATGAAGCTACTCGTGCTGCAGTGCCCAAATAAATTACAAAAACCAAATAGTTTTTTGGGATGCATATTCATTTGTGTTTACATGATATGGTAAAGAATTCAGGAACAGATTGTAGAATATTTCATTATATTGAATCACTCACAAAACTGTTTATTTTGTACATCTGATGCATTAACCAGGTGTATTATACCTGCAGTGTCAACACATAAAATGAAACCAACAGTGACCAGCACTTAATGTATTTAAGTCCCAGAACACTTGAAAATAAGTGGAAGCAGCGAATTTCAGAAATATATACATTTTATAATTTTTTTAATCAGTTTTGAGGCAGAAAAAAGCTTTGTTGTAATAAGGAAGCTCTGTGGCATTCAACAACAAAAAAAAGCTGCACAAAAACAAACCAATCGTAACAAAGAATAATGATTTAAAATATCAAACTTAAGTCAACTTAAGTCACTTGAATTTAGTCATGTCAGTGCAGATTTAGCTTCCTGCTGCACAGCTGTTCTGTGAGGAGGAAGACGAAGGTGCTCTCAGCTGAGCACCAATATTCGATGGAAAGATGTGGATGGCTTTGTCAGCTGTTCCTGTAATGCAGTGAGTGGGAAGACTTCTGAGAATAGTTTCAAAGTCTATGATCATTTTCCTCATTTGTTTTTCCTCCACAAATAAAGACAATGTTGTTTTTCTGCACCAAACTGTCTTTTCCATGTCACATTCTGTGGGAAATTAGGCCCTCTAATGCTATCCCACAGTTTAAAACATTTAAAAAACTGATCATGATCTTTTAACAGACATAAAGCATCAGTCAAAATAGCTGGAATCTCAAAATGCAACCTATGCGAGTGTGTTAAAGTTGCAGGATGCTGCAAAGCCCGTCAGTTTACTTTACAGAGAGGATCTCAAAAGGAGTGCCCAAATTCCAGCTGGAGAAAGTCTAGATATGGGTTTTAATATCTTTTTATTTGATTCATTACAAGGCGCTCAGGGCATTTCATGAATTTGTGCCAGTTGCTCGTCTTAGTCAACAAGCTTAAACTCAAAAATTCCAACATTTCCCATGCGTGTTGTCTATTTTTTGCTGTGATTTCAGAAAGCATGTTATGTAATTTTAAATGTAATTGGCTCAGTGTCTCCTGCTCTGCCTAACGCTGTGAGTAACTGGAGTTGGTTACCTGCTGACATAATTGGGTTCCTGAGTGGAGCTTTCATGTCTAGTTCTGGGAACTACAGGGTGCTCTTGCAGCTTGTCTACCTTTTTTATTCATGCTTGATAAAAGTGAGTGATTCAAAAGAGTTAAACAAAGTATCAAGGCAATGAACCAATCATGACATTTAAAATTTAAATTCCTCAGGATTATACATGAGTTCAAACCATATCATTCACTTTAATCCGTGTATTATGCAGAAACTGCCACAAACATTGCAAACATTTGTCCTTCTTCAAAGGAACAAATCATTCATTGATAATTACTCCAACCTCTAAATTTGTGAGAAGCACCTAGTCAAAGCAACAACAGGTGCAGGTACACAACGGTAACAAAGACGCACAGCATTCCACTGAATGGTTACATAAGGGACACGTCGCTCAGAGTTGAATACCCATCTGTCCCCAGCAACATGGCTGCAACATGCGCTTTTCAGCACGTCCAAGGTACACATCCCAAGGTATCCAGTTCCTGCACATGTCAACGCCTAGAGGCTGTATAAAAGCAACCAGAGACTTTGGGACAATTCAACCCAAGGGTCTGCCACACAAATATTTTATAAGACAACAAGAACTGCTATTCAGGGGGAATACGTGTGAGTTGAAAACAGCATAATAGGTGTTGTATGAGTTCAGAGATGAATTGTAACAATAGGGACAATATTCTGAAGCGAATAGCTGTAGCTGTTATATTTTTTCTTCTGAGCCCCTGCACGTGTTGTTTCCTAAATTCCTTGGGAAGTAACAAATGCAATCAATGTTTTCAATAATACTTTATTTTCCATCCAACAAAAGTCTTAATTTGTTGTTCAGAAAATGACAGTTCTGGGAACTATGTGCTGTTGCTGCTACCCTTCCTTTTTTGTCATGCTTGAACAAAGTGAGTGATTCTAAAGAATCTACAAAGAGTTAAACAAAGGATCATACATATCTGATCGGGAGAGTCTTATTTCTAGATTAATTCTAGATTGTGCTTATTAATCTTGAATGATGTTTGAGAAGTACACAGTGCTCTGTCAAAGTGTTTGGTTGGGTGTTACTGTGAATACACAAATAAGGGCTAACATGGTGTCAAACTGTCTTTTTTTATGTAGATGTTATTAACAAGGTTGAGGGTTAGCGTAGTCACAGTAATATTCTTTTATCTGTATCGGTCGGATTTTTTACGTGTAATAAACAAGGTTGGGAGTTAGAGAAATTGTGAATAGGCTAACATGGCTAACGTGTAGTGTGTTACAAACAAGCTCTTGGTTGTGTCCAAATTCCTTCACTACTCGCCACATAGTGCACTATTTCGTGTGTTCGCCGTTTTGTAGTGCTGTCTGAATCAAGTGCCCTAGAAATTTCTCAGATATCTTTGCAAAAAAACCAGTGACCATTGATGCTCGCTAAATTGGCAAATATAGACTATGATACATTGAGATTTTGAGAAAAAAACGTTGTGTTTTTTGTTTAAAAAAATAATACATAAAATTAGTAAGCATGGTGTCCTAATTGCTTTTAAAATCCAGGACACTAGATAGTCCCGCTCTGTATAGGTTTTAGTAGTTAGTGATTAGGGATGGGCTTCGGATATAAGCTGAAGAATGCACTTAATAAAGTTTGACCAACTGACAAATTTGTCCCTGACTTTTGACTCCTTTAATGCGTCTTATAGTTACGGTGCGCCTTATGTTGTAATTTCAAAAATAGCCCGTTCATTGATGGTGCGTCTTATAAACGTATGCCCCTTATGGTGTAGAAAATACAGTACGTTTTCTAAATGTGCTCTACTCTTTGGTTGAGCACATTTAGATATAGTTAGATATAGTTATATTAAAGAGATAAAATGCTCAATGATGGTGCATATTTTTTTAAATGCTAGGTAATTAAAAAAAAGGTAATTCAGTCACAATAGTGTAATTGTAAAGTTGTAAGCCACTCCCTTGGTTCTGATCACAGAATCTTTTTTTTTTGTAGCCAAAGATGTAAAATCTCCCTCAGGTAAGAAATACAGTTGATCAATTAAATGCTTGGAAAAAGAATTCTCATATACACAAAGTCCCTTATTACTGTTGTAAAATGTTGGTTTATAGTTTAATGTGTTTATTAATTCTTTGGTCAATTTCCCTTAATTAATAAAAACATGTGTAACTGCTGGTTTGTAGATTAATTTCTTTAGTGTCCATGTGAGAGCTCACTCAGTCCAAGCAGCAGAACAAAACTTTCCTGTTTGTTTGCTGGTTTCTATTTTGAGCCAAGCTCCAGCGACTTTCAGCAACCATTAAATGGACAACAGAGAGGGCACAAAGGTGACCGCAAAGCGAAAAGCTGGCGTGGGACCATGTGGATTCTTAGCACGGGTGAAATATGAGAGAGAGCCAAGCAAAAGCACCTGGCAGGTACACACAGACCTTACAGGCTCTGAGAAAAATGAGCCCAGCTCTGCACAAACATAGGTGTCACACTGCCATCCACTGTCCTTGAGTGTCTGTATTTTTGTTTTGGACATGGATCTGTTTGGTTGCCCTTTTTTTTTTTTCAGATTGTCCGAATCAGCAGGAACCTTGTTGTTGTAAAAACATCTGTGTGTGTGTGTGACTGTAACTGCTCTGCCTTCTGCCAAAAACAGCCTATTTCAGAAAGAATGACAACTGTTCCTTAAGACGCTAGCCAGTCTCTTACTTAATCTAGGAGGATGCGTGAGTGAGTTCAGACAGGCTTCTGTCACCGCTGCATAATGTGGTAAATTGAATGCAAGGACACAAACGTACAGACTGACATCTCAGTTTTATTTTACTACGTCAAGGAAAACAGAGAAGCAACAGTAAGTGGTTATTTTGTTTGTTTTTGAAGCTTTTAATATTAAAATTGTTTTAGAATACGTTTGTTGTTGGAAGATGCAGTGGGGTTGCAATACACTTACTTATGTAGCTAGAGAGCCTAACACCATTTAGTGAGATTTCTTTATGAAGATAGGCTTTTTACTAATGGTTCTTGCATGGAGCTCATTCCGATGTTTGTACACATCACACCAAATGGAAACACGAGGAGGAGTATCACTGTAACTGATGAGGGTCTGGATGAGCTCAGGGAGTCTGCCACTATGGAACCTCCCTGTTTAATAGTAAGCAGTGTTGATATCAAGACACTAGATGGAGCACAGTGTGGATATTTCCTCAATTATTTTATGCTGGAAATTGTGTTTTCCCGTTAAAAGTTGCTGTGCTTTACAACTGACTTGCATGTTATAAGATTCAATCATTTAGATTTAACCCAATTTTTACCTGCTTGCGTAGAAGTCACAAACACAAACAGATTCCTACAGAAGAAAGTGTTATTCAATCAGTGAGTCTAAACCAGTCAGGATTGCGGTATCAAGTGTTGTTGCTGTACTCCCATTGGTTTGTTGTGAATGCTCACCTCCTCCACCAATGGCAGCCAAGATTAGCACTTGCCTTTTGATTAATGAGGCTGGAAAAACTCCAGACGTTTCAATTAAGTCTGTATCATTTAGTCCACAGCTTTCATGCATGAGGGTGGTTCTCTGAGCTGATCTCCCGTGTTACATAATCTCCTTAGTGGAGTCACTCTCCTCTGTATAAGCACAGCGGCTCCGTCAATGACAGACCACATCCTAAAATGAGTGCAGGCAGAGTTCAGAAGCCACTAAGTTAGAGGCTGTTCCTAAATCTCAAATCTGATGTTGAAATGCAACAATAATGATGTTATTTTAAAGTTGCTGTTACACCCTTACTAGATGGATGAACAGTAGTTTTCTTCTTTCTTTTTGAAAACACCCTAACTTTCAAAAATTCTTGATCTTCACTTCAACCAGGGCAACTCAGAGATAGATAGCTGGGTCCTGAACAGCTGAAATTTTCCAGATTCCTTCTAATTCTTGTAAGATAATCAAGTGTAAATTAAATATGTGTTCAAGCAAACAAGTAAACAAGATTTAATGGCCAATCCATTGACATTTTGGTTTCTTACAGTTCAGCCCACTGTTGGTTTTCCACATAAAAATATTATAAATGGAACATTATTAGAACATTATCCCACACTGTATGTCACACAATTCTACAAGATTCCACACATGGACAATAATGATGCTTGATCAGTTTTTGCTGCCATCACATCAGTGTCGTCTGCTGTGATGGCACTTGGACAAATTACGTTATAGTAAAATGAATCTACTGTCCCTAAAAACCAAATGGTATTTTTCCAATATCGATTATTGACATATTTCATTTTAAAATGACTTTTTAAATAATTTAGGTTGATTCAACTCAGACAGATCGACCTGGTTGGATAATGGGAAAAAAAAACAATTCATCGATGAATCAATACACTTCTATTCACCTGGCATCAAAGCTGTAAAGTTGTATCCTCTTATTTGGACACTGCTTCCTTATTTTATCTTTTTTTGTTAAAAATTAATTAACACGTGATACAGTGTTGCTAATTTTAAGCTCTCCCAAATGTCTTTTTAAAGCCGGTTTGATTATTGATTTTTTATTTTTTAAGACAATATTTTTCTTCTTATAAGGTGGAAATGGAGGGAGAAAGTAAATACAAGGACACAAGGTTGCTCGTGCCAAACTAGGTTCAGTTTAGCTTTTTTGGTAAGCTAACGCTGTCATTTTAGTAAAATGGCAAGATTCTTTATATTTTCATTTTCACATGAATATTTACATTTCTATGAGAACATTTATGCTTTGTGATATATTATAATATATAAATAAAAAAGACTACTACTACTACTACATAACTGCAGTTTCCTAGACTGCAGCTGAAAATTAATTTTCCTTTGCTGTAAAAGTTGTGCTAGAGAAAAACTTGAAAGGGTGGCAGTGGCTCAGGCGACTGAGCAGGTCGTCATATGATTGAAGGGTCGATCCCCGCTCCCCCATCCAACTGTCGTTGTGTCCTTGGGCAAGACACTTCACCCTCCCTGCCTCCAGTATGGCTCCACCAGTGTGTGAATGTGCATGAGTGCATGAATGTGCCGGTGATGATCAGAGGGGCCGTAGGCACAAACTGGCTGCCACGCCTCTGTCAGTCTGCCCCAGGGCAGCTGTGGCTACAACAGTAGCTTACCATCACCAAGTATGAATGAGGAGTGAATGAATAATGGACACACTGTAAGCGCTTTGAGGATCTGGGAAAGCGCAGATAAATCCAATCCATTATTATTATTAAGTACATGAGTGACAATTGACTCATCATCGTCACCATTTTGTGTTCTTCTAGGTCTACAACCTTTGACACTAAAAGAGCCTTTTAGTCCAGTTTCTTAATGACGAAAACACAGAGAGACGCATAGTCCCACCTCACTGTTTAGACAATTAAACTTTATTTACGGTATGTTTTTGCGGCCATCGATCCATTCATTTATCTTTTAAATATTTACAATATTTGAATTATAACAGTGTTATATTTTTCTAGAAATAATAGTTTTAACTTATTTTACTTTTGACGGCTGCACGCTTATGCGTCTTTCAAAATAAAACACATTCTGTATCAAATAAGATCATCCAGCTGCAGCAGATGAACTTGAATTGAAAATGTAAGAAAGCCAAGTCATAGATGTTTTAATTGGTGCACCTTTACCATTATTGTTCCTTAAAGCGTCAAATATAAACATGACAAGATAGGTTTAGAATCCTACTCTTAAATTCAATTATATGCTTTAAAAACTTTGTCTCTGAGCAGAATATGTTCTTCAAACATATTCTAATAATGAACCACTCTGGCAAAACATCAAACCTTTCACTATGATTTGCTCAGTTACTTGACATGTTAAAAATCTGAACATAAAAAAAAACACTTAAATAATTTAAAAATACTCTGCAAAACTTGAAACGCGTCATTCAAATAGGTTAACATTTTTCTTCAAAGCCAAAGAACCACAGTGTAGGACTTAAATGTGGCTCGGAAGCCTCAGGTTGCAGACACCTATAGCTTTTAGACTGTACTTCTAAAAAATGTTGGTCTGAATTTATGTCTTTAAAAACTTTTATTGTAACGTCCTTGCAGTTTCTGACCCAACCCGCTTCGTAACTTGCCGTGAAGAGAACCGCTGCCTTGAAATATAGGATTACTTGACTGGAATAACCAGTCGCGTTTACAACCCACTATAAGATTACGAGGATGGAGTGTCTAATCCCCGGTACCTTACATGCTCCTGTCACCTTTAATGGAAGACCATTTTTTGAGATAGAATTACGCAGATCATGTGCAGGAGATGAGGTTTAGAGGTTTTGGTCATTTATGTTCCAGTCATCCCACCACCGACAGATGCAATAGCTTTTGATGGCGCCTAAGACGTGTTTGTGTAAGTTGTGCCTATATCACATTTTTATTTAAACATTGGGTAACATCTTTATGTGTTTAGGCTCCAGTTGTATTTTTTTCTCTTTTTAATTCAGAGCTGAAAGTCAGGAACCAGGACAAACAGGTTGTCTCGGAAAACCAGGAACTGTTAGTTATGCCATCATAGAGAACAAGTCAAATTAAGATCTATTCTTTTTTTCTTTTTGTGGCCCACCTGCGTTATTTGTTAAAAAAAATAACACTTTTTACACCAAGTCTAACTGAGATCCCAAAAGAATATGACATTTAGCCAGATCCTATTTTGTTGTCAAGAGTGAAGGAATAAGGGGAAAAGAGTGGGTATCACACTCTCTTCCACCCATACAGGCATAAAAAAATCTTTAAACATAGAATTGACTTCTGCTAAAACAACAAGAAGGCAATTAAAAATCTCATTAAATTAGGAATATGGCTACACTAGCAACAGTTTAATTAATATAGCGTGACAGCGTCACTTATTTGATATTTTTTGCCCTCATCAACACTCAATATGACTGCTTCACACAAAATCTTTTATTCAACCAATGCTATGCAATCAAATTGAAAAAGAAAGAGTTTTGTTATGAAAATACTACAAAATACATGATGAGCATATGGAAATATTTAACTGTGGAGATATTAATCATTTCTTTTGTGTTCTATGTTTGTGTGTCTCCATTGTCAATATTGAAATCCTCTCCACAACGAGACACAGCTCTAAAAAAAATGTTGTTCCTTCATAAATAAATTTGATCATGTGTGCTACTGACACAAAGACACAAAGAGTTTTGGAAGTGGATTTAATTTTTTATTTATTTATCATTATATCTATTATTTTTTACAATGACAATAGACAGGCAGGCCTATAAAA
Organism: Oryzias curvinotus; assembly: GCA_023969325.1. Classification (NCBI taxonomy): domain Eukaryota; kingdom Metazoa; phylum Chordata; class Actinopteri; order Beloniformes; family Adrianichthyidae; genus Oryzias; species Oryzias curvinotus. The sequence goes on along the minus strand of CM043710.1, from coordinate 15,738,025 downwards.
ATATTGTTGTAATAGATTTTCTATGTGCTACATGTCATCAAAATATTATTTTTTAATTTTGAGGGTTACTGAAAATAATCTTACCTTTAGCCTTGTCCAAGTCACATTTTTATTTTCCTTTAAAAAACATGATAGTTGTACCATCATGTCAAGAAATAGAGACATAGTACACCCCAATGGTAACTATCAAACACATTTAGATTGCATAAAACAAAACTTTGGTTAAAATGGTTTTCAAAGGCAAACAGCTGAGTAACATTAGAATAGAGCATTATCAAGGTCAGTTAAAAAAAATCCCACACGTACTATCTTAGATTTTTGAGAATTGCCTTAGTGAGGTAAGCCTTTTATTTTTGTTCCTGTAAACTGTGAGCACTTGGCTAAGACTCCTGAATATTGTTAAAAAGTAAGATTCCTTTTCACATAGACACACGCTACTTTGCCTGTGTGGTGCAGCTCAAGGTCAAGTGTTTCCAGAGGTGTTTCCACTTGGCAGTTGTTCACAAATTAACCTGCATATTGCTTTGTCAACTTTGTGCGTTTACTGGTAAGGTGACAGTGTCGCTAAGGATGGTGCTGGTGTCAGGGAGAGCTGAATGATCAATAGAGGGCTGCATGGAAGGGCACAGAGAGGTACGTTAATCCCTCTGGTACCCTGTCAGTCCTCCTGAGACAGGGGACACTGCAGCAGCTGCAGTCCATGCTATATCTTATCGGTTTCCCTCCATTCTGCAAAATTCCTTTTGCATTGCGTGAAATGATTATTTACTTTGTTAGTCACGACTTATTAAGTATATATGCACCTCCTCACTGTCAGTCCTGCTGCTGCTTAATGTCTGCATCAAATTCTATTACACTGTGTTCAGCTGACAACCCAACCCTCAGCTGACTGCGTTCTCAATGACATGTACAGTATATCTTAGGATCCTACATGAAAAAAATCCTCAGCAGAGGGATTTTTGTGTGAGCTTGTGCACATTCTTGGACAGTGAGTTGTGCATTGATATCCTTGTAAGCATGTTTCAGCACCAACTTTCGCTTGATATTCATGAATGCCTATGAGCATTCCGTTTCCTTAGAAACACCCAATTAAGTGGCAGCATACAGTGATGTGTGAAAAGGATTAGACTTTGAAGTCTATAAGCAGTTTTCTGTGACCTTGAAGCCATTTGTCCATGCTTGCCTGCAGTGGTCTTGCTTGTACCGCAATGTTATACAGGGCACCAGCAGACAGACAGAACCTGGCTGCAGAAGAATGACAGTAAAACGAAGGGCTGACATCTGGCTTTAGGAAGCCAGTTTACCCTCAGGTAACACAATATTCAACTCGTGCTGCCAACTTGGTTGTCCTTCGAATAAAAGTCCTGAAGTAATTGACTAAGTTTTGACGCACAGGAAAAAACATAGAGCCACTCTGACACTTTAACTCCAATAGTAATAATGACAGTACAAATAATTTGCATAGATTCCCCTATTTCTCAAATTATGATACAACATGTAATAGCCTTGATTTCTTGTTTTCTTGCTGATACGTTTTCAGGAATGTATACTTTGATCGTTCAAAGAAAACAAGAAATCACAGTAAAATTTGGAAACAACTTGTGACAGGTTAGTATTACCCCACAGAATACTTTTAAAGCTAAACCAGTCGCACAGGTATTGCTGTGCAGGTATTGGGGGCTTTAGAGTATTGTTTAACCCCCAAGGTGATGATGGGTAGTATGCTACTGCATCAGGATGCTTAGACTGCAGGAAAAGGGGAAAAGGAGTGGGTACCAGTCTCTCTTCCCCCCATCAAACAACGATTGGCTCCTGCTCCGCAAATCACCTATCACAGAGCTTACCAATAATGTCCCTGCTGACGGAGGAGGGAACGCAAGAACAAAGCCAGGTGACCCCCCATTTAAAAACTAGTTTTTTTGCAGGTGGGAGTCTTTTTGCATGAGTGAGAGAGAGTGTAATTTTGTGCGTATATGTTGGTACCTTTAGCCTCTCTGGTTTCTTGCATGGTGTTAAATTACCCAGAGGGAGCTTTAATAGAGGTAGAGACACTCTTGATTGGGAGTTTGGATGGGGGAGAGTGAAGGGAATGAGGGTAAGCAGAGCAAAGCCGTCAGGCAGGATAGAAAGGACACAAAAACTTCTTCAGAGCTGGGGACACGGGTAAGCGCTGCAGATATTTGCAACCTATTTGATTTCAGTTTCCTTTTCTGGCAACATTAGATTACATGATGCATTTTAATTTCCTTTGATGCAAAAATTTCCAAATGTCCATGGAGTATACTATATGCTTCATCTTTCAATGTCACCTCAGCTTCAGAAAGCAGGGACATTTATTTTCACTTCAAAGTTTCTGCACTGTAAAAATGGGAAACTGCAATTCTCTGTTTCTTTGCTTTTCTTTTACCTTTTCTTTGAACTCAGAAACCCCTCTTTGCTTACACAGGTAATCAATATGTATATTTTTTGCATAAGCGCTGTATAATTTCCTTACATAAGATTGAATTATATATCCCAGGGTGGTACATTATCTGCTGTGTCACTAGTGGAAAGAGTCACACGAGTCCCTTTGAGCCCCAAAGGGCCCAAAGTGTCAAGTGCATTGCAGTCTAATAGCATGTGTCTGGGTTTGGTTACGTGCCGGAACCAGACAAAAGTAATGATATACAGCAAGCTTAACAAACTAAATCGAAGCACAATGGACAATCCTAAACAACAGCCAGCTTAAATAGACCAATTTAGTGACTACAAAGAAACAATTGGGAATTTAAGGATGCATTCAATTTAGGGGATTTTATGCTGTCTCTTAATAATATGGATTTAGTTTTTTTATGGATTTTTTTTACCAGAAGGGAATGAAACAGTTTTGTTGCACATGACAGCAATAATATCCTCTATGCTGCATGTAAGCACTTCTGCAGTCAATCTTGCCAAGTTGGTGTTTTCATTTAGGGCATTGGAGAGAAACTGAAGGGGAAAAAAATAACTGTACATGCAGAGTATCAGATGGCAGCTTCTCTGCTGATGCAAACAGAAGCTGACAGAAAAACCTCTTTACCAACAAAACTGGACTGCACCACTTAACAAAAATACAAAGTAACATTCTTTTCCTCTGTTCCTGCTTTGCAGATTGTCTGAAGGGGTGAATTCAGAAGGACCAAACTGTAGCCTGAATGGTAACCTAACGAACAGGAGGAAAGTCCTGCAGGACATTCAGTGTGGAGCTGGTTGAGGCGTCTCCTCTGTTTCCTGAATTGGGCACCAGGTATAAGTGTGGCTGACGACTGAGCAGGCGATGGAGGTTCCTCTGGTTAATTTTGAAAACATGGATGATGTTGGCATCAACCTGGGTGATCCCAGTGATTCTGGTTACCCAACCTCACCTACTTCAGAAGCCCCAGATCAGACCCTCCTTGCCCACCGCTTGAATTCCCCTCACCAGTCGCCACGCAGAGGACGCCGCGGGCATCACTCTGCTCAAGATGGGCTATCACCCTCCACTCCTCCCACACTAACCTCCAAGGCACACTCCAGCAGTGGCAGTTTGATTTCTAATCTGAAGCTCCTCATCAACAGTGAGTCTCCCACTGACAGCGTCTTCAGCAAGATGCCAAAGGACTATTATGACAATGAAGATCTTTTTGAGAAGCACTACATGGAAGACAAAGATGAAAAAGTTGTCATTAATATTTCAGGCTTGATGTTTGAAACCCAGCTCAGCACCCTCAACAAGTTTCCAGAGACACTACTAGGTGACCCCATGAAGAGGATAAATTACTTCGACCCAATGAAGAATGAGTATTTTTTTGACAGAAACCGCCCATCGTTTGATGGGATCCTCTACTACTATCAGTCTGGAGGGAGACTCCGCAGACCAGCCAATGTTCCCTTAGATATTTTTGCTAATGAAATTGTTTTCTATGAGTTGGGTCATGAGGCAATGGAGCAGTTCCGTGAGGATGAAGGGTTTACCAAAGAACCTGAGGTCCTTTTGCCTACCAATGAACTGAAACGGCAGTTCTGGCTATTGTTTGAATACCCGGAAAGCTCCAGTGCAGCCAGAGCTTTTGCTCTGGTCTCTGTATTAGTCATCGTAATTTCTATCTTCATCTTCTGCTTGGAGACTCTGCCAGAGTTCAGAGAAGAGAAGGACTTTCCTTCGGGTATAATCCAAATGATAAATGGCACCCAAGACAGTTCAACGCATCACTCCAAAGTAGTGGCATACCTCACTGATCCGTTTTTCATCGTGGAGACTATTTGTATCATTTGGTTCTGCTTTGAAGTTGGTGTCCGTTTTGTAGTGTGTCCCAGTAAAAGTGAATTCTTTAATAACATAATGAATATCATTGACATTGTGTCCATAATCCCCTACTTTGTAACTCTGGGAACTGAACTGGGTACCACACCAGATGACGATCCAAACTCAGGGCAGAACATGTCCTTAGCAACCCTGAGAATCATCCGACTCGTGAGAGTTTTCAGAATCTTTAAACTTTCTAGACACTCCAAGGGTCTTCAGATTCTGGGACAGACCTTGAAAGCCAGCATGAGGGAACTTGGGCTGCTGATCTTCTTCCTTTTTATAGGAGTCATCCTTTTCTCAAGTGCCATCTACTTTGCTGAAGTGGATGAGCCCCAGACGCAGTTCGTTAGCATCCCGGATGGTTTCTGGTGGGCTGTGGTTACAATGACTACTGTCGGTTATGGCGACATGTGCCCTATCACAATGGGAGGCAAAATGGTAGGCACTTTATGTGCCATTGCTGGTGTCCTAACCATTGCTTTGCCTGTTCCTGTCATTGTCTCCAACTTTAACTATTTTTACCACAGGGAAACTGAGCAGCAGGAAAAACAAGTGATGGATGCGGCAGCAGATGCTTCTCAGAAACTGTCAGCTGCTAACAAGTACGAAAGCACATTATCACTAAACAAAAGTAACGGAACATGGCAGAATGACAAAAATGGAATGCACTGATGGAAAATGTGAGGGATTTGTAAATGTATCAGGCACAAAACCCACACAAAGGTTAATGAACATGTCTATTAGCTTTCTAGCTACTTTTTATACTTCAAACATGGCACCATTTGCAGTTATTTGCAGTATTAATATGCACTGTGCAGTGAAACAGCCTCTGCACACGTGCCTGTCAGGAAGTAGATGTGTCAAAGTGCAATTAACACATCGTAGCAACAACACTGTCGGTTGATTTTAATGAGAATGGTCTGTTTGCCTTGAACCTGTAGATTAAAATACTGTTAATATTTGAAAGGCAGCTAGAGTTTTAAAACGTGCATGATCTGTATGAGACTATCTTTGTCCCACTGAAAGTTAAAAATCAGAAATGTTTTCATATCAGTATGGATGGACTGCACCTAATCATAATCAGCACACTTGAGACAGGCTTGACTGTTCAAGGGCAGGCAAACGTGTGCTGTGTAAGCTAAGAGGGCATTGGCGCACATTGTCTTATCAGCAAATCTATAGCTGTGAATGCTCTGCCAGCATCACCTCTCCATGTGACGCAGTGTAACCGTATCTGTGTGAAATTAGATAATAGTTGGCGCAGTAGTATGCCTGCCAGTAGGCTTCTACTGTAAATTGACTGCAGTGTATAAATCAAGCTTAGTTAATGTTGACTATCGGGCAAATGCATGTACCTATAGTGATTAAAATCAGGGGGTTTCATAACGGCTTACACAAGGTAACTGAACACTGCTATGTGTTTTCTGAGGATAATTCTCTTCTTATCACAGCGAGTGTAAACAGGGGCTGTTGATTTTACTTCTGTTTGGCTCTTAGGATGGATACATCTCAGCATAAAACCCCAAGCTAATTTTACAATCAGACTTTTTGTCATTGTCAACTCCAAATTTAAGAGATTGCGCTATAAATTAAGAATGCTATCATTTTTTATTGTATGCAAAGCCACCTTATAAGCACATGTTTTTTCAAACATGTCTTTTCAGCACTTTTTGAAATTTGAACCATCTCTTCTTGGCAGGAGAACTTTGTTAATTGTGAAACAGTAAAATGCGAGCAATAATGAGGATAACATGTTAAAGAAAAAAGCTCTCAATTTGCCTTATTTTGCTTATTTTTGCACGGCACAATGGGCCGTGATGAGAAATACCTCTCTTCTCAGCAATGGAAAGTCTTATATGTGTATGTTTAGGTAAATGTATAACAGTTTTTTAACTATTTAGATTGCGAAATTCATATGGCAGGGACAGCCAGGCTGTATGGGGTTCCTGATGTGAGGAAAGACACAACAATAGGTAATGCACTTATTATGGAAAATAAAAATGAATTGACACCATTTATGCATGCCACATTTGATGATACTTTCTATACATGTGCGTGTATTATCCATATAAATATGACTTGTACTGAAATGTCAATGGATGCCTTTATAATAATCCTACAGTATGCAATATGGTGATATATGATTGAATGTTGTATTCTTGACCCACTAAAAAAAGCAATACTTTTAATTATTATGCAATAAGGTGGTCACTTTGGTAACCAGCACTTTACTTTGTTAAAAACAGTTATATGTGAGGACTGTTGCTGTATGTGTCAACTTTGTACAGTAGACAGTGTCATAATTTGCTATGTTTTATTTACCCTGCAAAGAGTGCCTTTCATTAAATGTGTATCTAAAATAAGTCAAGTTTCCCTTGCATTATTTTATGCCAAATTGAAGCAGACTTAAAAGTTGTAACTACGTCCCTTGTGTTTGCATAAAGCTATGGCAAATGGAAATTGTGGTGTCAGCGTTTGGTTTTAGGGCTCAATTACCTGCCGACTCTTTTTTTGAAGGGGCTATATCATGCTCTTCTTAAGCCTTTCAGAGTAAACTATATATATGATAAATATTACCTTTGGCACACTAAAGAATGACACATTTTTATTGAAATATTACATGTAGTAATTTTTGCAGTTAATTTTCCTACCTGGAAGAAAAATGACTAGATCTTTGAGGCACCCCGCCTTTAGCTCCTTGTGGGTGCCGCCCATTTCAACCTAGAGCCGGCCTCGGCAGCGTGTCTGCATTTCAGCCATGAAACCAAACAGCATCCAAACTTTTGCAAAGATGGACGTGCATTTTGTGCATATAAAATGAAAGCTTTTTGCTTATCACCCCTAGCTCTGTGGAGAAAGTGCATGTGTGTGTTAGTCTAGGGGTGGTGCTGGCAATACAGACTCGTCCTGGATGGGGTTTTCCTCACTGGTCTACATCACAATGTGAGAACCCACTCGTTTTTGTGGATTGGAAAGCTGATGCTCAGAGCACAGGTTATTAGAGGAATACTCAGAAATGCGTGAATGGATCAAAATACCACTTTGGGGTTGTTTTGTGAGGAATGAACATTATAATACACTTAAAAGCTCAAGAAGTTAATTTAGCATTATATATGCCCTTTAACACATTCTCAATGCTGCTTGTATTGCTGGTATTGTGATCAAAGGTTCTCTTGTGATGCCTTCCACAACACATAAAATAATTACTTTTTTTTCCTGCAAAAACTGTAAAGTTTGCATTCTTTCAACAGGATATCTAAATCCTGCTTCAGAATAGCTAAAAGTCCACTTGATCAGATGGGCAAAACTTTGTTTTCCCCCCAACACTAAAATATCTTGTGTTGGGTGAAGGGGAGAATGTGAGAATTAGAAATTGCTTTTGCATTTATTATATACATCAGAAATAAAATCCTGCTTTTTTTTTCCTTTTGCGTCAACCACAAAGCATCTATCTTATTCCCATAAGGGAGAAGCTTTAGTGACATTAAAGGTTGTCTGATCTACAGTGCTGTCATTTTAGTAGCTAAAGCATCAAGTTAAATATGCAGACTAAATGAATAATTTACATAATCTACCTTGGCCTCCACAGCTCGGTGTGAACAGTTTTCGTTGCTTTGTCTCTTCAACCACATAAATGACACAATTTTAGGAAATATATTTTAGCTTGCTGGAACTAATTTTATGAGGTATAATGAACAATAACATGCTGCATTCATATATTTTAAAACAATTACATCCATTAATCAAAATGATCTTTGTATAAATGATTTAATGATATATGTGGATTCTCACATTATTATTGAGTTGTATTCTGTTCATTAAGCTTAGGAAGCCAACGGAAGGGTGCAAACCTACCAATGCTAGCTCACTCGCCTACCATGTGCCAGTTTGATGCTGAAGGGGTGCTATCCTAATTTTTTTATTTAGTTTTTATTTTTTTATCAGGCTGTCAATTAGTTGGCTTCGCCTTTGTTTTTTAGGCGGTTTGATCCTTTTTCTTTTCTCTTTAGGCACGTATTATTTTTTGCAGTCTGATTTTTTTTGGCTTTTATGGGTAAAGTTACGTTGATCTCTTCTATAGGCCTAGTGTTTCAGCTAAGACATGTTTCTTTTTGCATTTTTGGGTAAAATAAAACCAACCTTCAGTTAAATATCATTATGCGCTCCTGCCGTTCTGGTTGGTCCTTTTCACAGTGTTTATCTGAGAAAGACAAAGCTTCCCTCCTTGAGGAATACTGTAATAATACTGGCTCAATTATCAATGCCTTTAGATGTCAGGAGTAAGAATTTGCCAAAAGCAAGCCCAGACAGTGTTTCCTACTATGACTCTGGTCTTTCATTGTCCAAACTGGTGACAAGCTGCACCAAAGCTCTCAGAAGCAAACAATGTACAAGACTCACACAAAAGCTCATACGGTGAGTCATATTAGTAGATTGGGTTACTGGGCTGTCAGCAGGCACGTTAAACAGATTTCAAGCTGCACAGACAGCAGCCTGTGTGCTGCAGTCTACACCCCGTGGAAAGTAAAGTCATCCACTGAGTTTAATTGGATTCTACTGTTTAGTCCAGCTGCTGCTTAAGTCACAACGTTATCATATTTCTGACCCAAGTCAAAAAGCCCCAAATGCTTTAGGAGCCCAGTATCACATATGTGATATTAGTCTAATGGTTAGAAAATTTTAATCAACTATCCAGCTTTTAAAAGAATAATGGAATTGAGTAATGACGGTTTAAGCATTAAAGTAGCTACACAAACTATGACCCTTTGCAAAAGTTTTGCCTTTACACAAATGCTCACAATGTTATGCTGAATGGTTAAATTAATACATTTATTTAAGTTCCCGATCATCAAAAAAATCGAATGTCATTATTTTTGCTTATAAGCATTTCTCTGAATCCAAGAGAGTCATGAAATTCAAGTATAGGTGTGACGACCTAATCGGTTAATTGATTTAAATTCCTACAATCCAATTAGATCGATCTGTCTAAAGCTAGCAGGTAATCGAATCAACTTATACCATTATGTATACCATTCAAAATGAAACAGAAAGATTTTCAGTATTGGAAAATACCATTTTCCACAGTAGGTTTATTTTACTATGACGTCAAAATTACAAAGTGCATCACAGTGGACAACACACATGTGATGGCTCAAAAAAAGGATCACGCCATCATTACAGTCCAATGTGTAGAAACACCTTGAATTTTACAAAGACACGTGACCATTCAGTGTGGTATATAAAATTTGCTGTGCTCTAGATGGTAAGTTGTGGTTATCATTTTTGAAAAATATATATATATATATTTTTAGTAATGTGCCCACATCATTATGGGAGAGACATTTATTTTGGTTGTGTTAAACACACAAACTCACAACATTAGTATTTTGGTGGGTACACATTATTTTTTTTTACTTTAAACACAAAAAGTCCAGTACTAAAACCAGCAAAATAAAAAAATGTAAGTGCCCTTAATTTCGGAAATATTAGTTTTGTGTGTTGATTGTATGAAGAGTGATTTGCAATTCTAACTGAGTTTTTTTTGCACAGTAAAAAAAGGTTTTATTTTTTAATTGTAACTATGCCAATAAATTTTTAAACAAGAGGTCAAATAAGGCATTGAGGGAACAATATAGAACATACAATGTTGCTATGTTTAAAAAATACTTGACTTTATGTAAAATGGTTAATGATTTAGAGAGAACATATGTCATATGTGCTTTCCATAATATTTATTGTCATTAAATGGATTAATTTAATCATCATTATAATAACCACCCATGCATGATGGTTATTTTGGCAGTGCTTGCTTATGACTTGTAAATTTCTTTTTTTTTTTTCAAGTTGTCAACAAGTGCCATAAAGAAAATTACTTAAACTGACTTCCCACCATGTGTGTGCCTTGTAAGCACATGCGCTTATTTTAAATAACCTTTTAAATACAAATGTGTAATATAATAAGTTGTGGGGTTTTAAAAGATGTTTTTGCCATAGGTAAAATATTAAGAAAAAATACTTTAAAGTTTTAAGATGTGCCTTTGATTTATTACATTTTATAGACGCTATGTTCCTCTCTAATCTACAATAATAAAGTCAGTAAGAAAGACTTTGAACTCTCAGAATAAACATGTTTACATTTTGGAGCCTGAGTTGTGGAAAATACCCTCCTCGTTTAACAGCAACCTCTCCTTTCTGCTCAGGCTTGATCCTTCAGGTCACCTTCTTCATCTTTCATTGCAGTTTCTCCGGAAAAAACATGACTCACATTTCATCCTACAGTGTCTTGAAATCAACCTCCACAGAGGTTTCAATGCAGCAGAGCAGCCACAGAGCACCTGCCTTTAATAAATATTTATCTCATGCCAGCTCTTTCCAGGTGCCTCAACATGAAAAATACATATATGTTAAAGATGTAGAACCGCAATTCCTTTGTGTTTTGACGCAACATTCATTATAATAAAGATCATTATGATTAACAACTGTTATATGTGAAATGTTAATATTTAGACTAATCAAAGTTATTTGAATAATTGAAGGTTAGGTTTTGCTCCTTTCCTGTAAACAGGAATAATCAGGGAGTGTTGAATGAAATCACAAGAAGGCAGAGGTAGAAGAACCTGTTAATGTGTAACACTGTTTTTCACATTTCCTGGAAATGGCTGCAGCATGTCAGTGAATGCCCATAAATGCCCAGGAATAATACTGAAGACACTGACACTGCATATTATATTGGTAAACAATGGTAAACAAAAGGCATCAGGCCTGTCATCAGCAAGTGTCATTTTAGGTTTTTAAAGAAAGGTTTTTCAAAATATATATGTGCACCAATTTATGCAATTCAGTAGCAGCATAAAGTAGCATCACAGTTAGACTCCATCTATCTTGTTTTTGTGCTTCACTCCAGCTCTCACGTGAAAACAGGGAGTCCAACAAGTGCTTGATGGGCTGAACAACACAGAAGTAAAATGCGACTCCTTGTGGTTTCTGTTAGCTACTGCAAGGAACTTAAAGGTAAAATTGTTGTTTTTATTTAACAGTGTTCTTTTTGGCAATAAAGGATCGATTTAAATTTCAGAAAAGACTTAAAAAATGAAAACACTTGCCTCTGCATTGCTGGACAAAGACGGTTGATTTAATTCACTTTAAAATTGAAGGTAACACGACACAATTAATCCAATTTTTTTTTTTTTTTTAAACGATTATCTTTTTTGATTGTGAATTACCAGCGAACAAACTTGTTCTGTATTGGTTCAGTTCAGTCCCCTTTTCTCTCAGTTCAGTTGGTTTCCACCAGTTTCCTGAACCAATGATATTTATCATGACCAATGGGGGTGACTCAATACAAAAGTAATATAAATAACATGGTATTTGTTGCAGCAACAACGTAGTTTGTGGGAGTACCAATATCTTTTAAGCAATATCTTACTTATTACACGTTCTGTAACCTCTATTATAACAGAATTATTGGTCAACATTTTATTAGGTGAAATTGTCACAAACAAAATCAATAGTCTGCTTACGGTCAGACACTTTAAGGTATAGCTTATTTTTTTTTTACTTAAATCGTTGACCCATATTCCCTGTTAGGTTTCATGAACTCATTAACACTTTGATTTTAGCAATAATACTCAGAACAACAAAGAAAAAGATTTTAATATCAATGGGTTGAGTTAGAGTCAGGAATTGCCTCAAGCATTCAGTTGAAACAATGTGTAATAAATCAAAGTATAAGACTATTGTCATTCGTGATATTGTATAGTTTTGATAAGGATTATTGAAATGTATACATTATTATTGTTATAACTTTTAATGTTGTGGATTAATAAGCAGACATTGGAGGATGGTAGTGTTGTCAAATCAATTGGCTTTGTTTCAAAAGAAGCCACAACCAAAATAGAATAATACCTTATGAACGTGTAATAGGTAGAAATAAATATGTTTTCTTCTTCCTCCCACTACTTACTTTTTCAACTGATTTGGGTATATGCTCAAAATAAATAAGAGCAGAATATATATTTATTTATTTATATACTTAATGTTTTTTTTTAGTTTGGTTAATATAAAACCAAAAGCAGTCCTGTCAAATTAAGCCATTTTAAGGAACCGAAAAATAAGCATTTTATCATGTTTTTCACATTTTCAAAAACTTTTTTACTAAGAAAAAGAAAGTCCCAGGTTATTTACAGATTTTGCCAATTAATCAATTTAAATCATCTAAATTTTAAACAGGCTTGGATTGCTTGTGGTTTTTCGGACAAACAACTTTATTTTTAGTCATTTTTACACCATATTGCCCCACGTTTTAATGTAAAATGCAATGCAATACATTTGTCACTTACTTCTATTGGCACTATGTTGAAACAACTTATAGTACAAGACATAAATAATGTTTGACAAGTGTGAGATGTCAATATTGTAAGGTATCAAAGTATTGTTAATTATTATGTCTAAAGATTACTTTTTTGAAAAACAGTCCAAAGTAATCTGTACTCTACTGTAGAACTGTTACACAAACCATGCATGCCGTAGAGTATTTGCATGGGGTTTTTTTTGTCATTACTTCCTGGAAGAATCACAAGCGTTATCAGACCAGCTGCAGTTATCTGAAAGAACGCCTCTTATGGGAAGTCACATTGGGTTGGATCAGTTGACTGACACCATGTCTTGTAAAAGTTTCACAGACATGGGTGATTAGGAATTTTGAAAACTTCATTGATGAAAAAAGAAATTATGTAATAATGTCACCTACTGGCTTCAAACAGTACCTTAATAACAGTAGTAAACTGACTCATCGGATGATAAACTTCCACTATAGTTTATCATCACTTTATCACAATGTTGCAGATCTCTGTTTTTCATTTTAATTAAGATTTAATATGTGACCCTTAAAATGTATGATATAAACAGGACTGCCACCTTTAGGCAGACTCTTTCAGACAAATTTTAGACCTAGATATCGGTATAGAAATGAGGGTAAATTGTAAAAATAAAAAATAATTTGTGAAGGGAACTTCACTTTATCAGCCTAGTCATTTTTGGCTTAGTGCTGGTTGTAGCATTTCCTTTTATGAAATCAAATCTTTCCATGACAGCTCAGTTCCTCTTCTATGACTTTTTAAAAACCTGACCAAATATAGTTTTAAAATGTAAGGAAGTCTCCAAGCCAGCTTGTGACAAAACCATGTTTGGATTTGTCGAAAGTTAAATTGAGAACTCTATTTTTACTCTGATAATCTTTTACTCTATTCTAAAAGCAGTCCCAGTGGTCTTTGAATAATGATTTTGCTGTTTTAGCCAAAATTCCAAAAATCTGTGTCATATTCAATGACATAGGTTCTGCAGAGCAACAGTAGTTCATCAGAAATTCGCCACTGAGTTGTGAGTGGGACTGTTGCTGCAGAGTAGTCCTGCCCTCATTTCCCATCATCCCTTTGTTTACACACTATACTGCTAATTTACAGCCTCTCACAACCCCAACCTAGGACCTAACATTAGCAGTGCAACAAAAATGGCAAGCAATACCAGAGATATCCAGCTGTACAGCTTTGATCCAGATGCCAGCTCAGATGAGAAAAACAAAGACGTAGATGTATCTATTTGTTTGTAAGTGGATGCATCAGAAAGGTGCGAAGCAGAGAGCTTGTGGCTTGCCGTTGTACGTCACTACTACAGGCTTTTCCCACAGGCATTTTTCTGTCTGCTCCTGGCTCATTGATTTGAATAAAGAAATACGTGGAAATGCAAATTTAAGATTAATTTTCTGTCTTCCATCATAAACTATAACCAGAAGTTTAATCAGATTGAGTCTTTAAACAACATAATTTTTAAAGATGCAAACTGGGGGGAGCAGAAAAAAAATGGTTGGGGGGTGTAATTCTTATAACGTTTTTGTGTCTCTATTTCTCCAGACCAAATAGGGAAGAGCATGTAGGTTTCTTTTTCTTTTTTGTGTGTTTTTATATGCTTATTTTACTTCCTGTTTAACGTGGCTCTGCGCTGCGCAACAAAGGAAGAAACCAATGACACACACACACAAAAGGAGGGCAGTGAAACCGTAAACAAGTGTTATCGAACCCCTGCCCTCTTTGGTGACAGCAAACAGTTACTATAAAAAAAAAGATGATAAAAGCACGGGCATGTTGGAAAACCCCAGCTCTTTCATTTGCTGGAATAATGCAGGTGACCTAGACCGAGATGTGGGCGGAGCCACCGTCTGAGTTGGCAGGTAGAAGCCTTCTTTTTAGTTAAACCCGGCATTAACGCACACCGATTCTTAGCGGGACAAACAACATCTTCAAGTTGACACCTTCCAAAGGGTATTTGTGGGGAGTCAGGCGGATTTACAGGTGAGATTACAGATACAGCAACCTAATCCTGTGGCTGAAGAACGTTTTGTCCTCATACTCGACTCGGTCTTCTTCCTCCTCTTCTCTTGTCTTGTCCTATTTTTTCTAACACTGTGTCAAAGCTCTTTAACTTTTGTAAAGTTGATCGGTTCTTGTTCGTTCGTCTTTTCCATTCAAACAATAAGAACATTATGACTCATCAGCCGATTGTTTTGTTAAGCATTTATGAAGTTTAAGGATAAGATAAACTCAATTTTATAAGCAGTAAAGTTCGATGTCAGATTTGCTGACACCTAAAAATAAAAGGTATGTAGCACATATCTTGTGAAAATAAATAAATAAGTACTTTGATTTTGAAGACCTGAAAATTGTTTTTTTTATGTTTTTGTGGCATTTTTCACATGATGGAAGTTACATATATAAGAAAATTAGGTTAAAAATAGGATTTTTGTGTATTTCAAATTGTTGTGAATCAGGAGCAGACACATAACTACCATTGGAAAAAGCTTGTAGCCGTGATGCAGGTGCTACAACGGCAAGCCACAATTCCTATGCGTCCACAAATAGATCCACATGCATCTTCATTTTCCTCGTCTGAGGTGATATCTGGCTCAACAATACTGTACACCTGGATAGCTCCAGGTGTACAGTATTGTTCGCCATTTTTGTTGCATTGCTAATGTAGTTTTGGGGGAGAGAGTATAAATAAAGAGATGATGGGAAATGAGGGCAGGCTTACTCTGCGTTAACACTCCTGCCCAAAATTCAGATGCGAATTTAGAATGAACTCCTCCCGCTCTGCAGAAACTATGTACTATGTGAAAATGACAGATTTTTTTTTTATTTGGCTAAAAATGGCATAATCATAATGAAAAAGATGACTGTGAAAAACTTTCATAATAGATCAAAATATGATCGGAGTGGGACTTTAATGTCAGTCTTCTCTTTCCCATCCTTTTTAGAGCCAATAATGGAAACCGCATCAGAAAAAAACAAGCTTGCTCATGGCCAGCTGATCTCTGTTCCTCACAAGGACACAGTCCGTCTCCTAGAGGTGTACGTCAAGCGGAGCATCAGCCTAAATGACGGCAAACTAGAAGAAAAGCGCCATAAAGGAAAGGAAAAATGGGTGACCGTGTCCAAAAAAGTTAGACGTTCCTCCAGCGATCCTTCACTCCACTTGGCTGATGAACCGACGCACAAGGAAGCTGATGTTTTTTTTGAGGACGTTCTTCCATCAAATGTGGGAGAAAGTCTTCCCGAAGAGTCGCATAAATCGCTCAAGAAGAAGAAGAAGATCAAGAAACAACCGTTTTGGAAAAATCTGTTCGGCTTTTTGTCTCCAAAGACCAACAATGACAAGGCAGATGAGCCGGATGGTCCAGCGGGGAACTCTGACGGCGCTGATTCTGTCACTACGTGCCTCAACACAACTTCAGTCAATCAGCAAAAGAAAACTTTACGCAAAAAGTCTTTGAAGAGACGGTTCTCAAAAAAACGTCTTTCTATTAAAACCTTGAAAGACTTCAACCCTTCTGACATCACAGGAGTAGAAGGCAAGTGTGGTGATAAATCATTCATATCTGCAATATATCCAACAGTATGTAAGAAGCTCTAGTTTTATGCCATCGCTGTTTTATGTAAATGCTGTTGACACTAGCTTTCATGAACCAACAACTGTTTATATATTACAGCTGTCGTCAGTGTTGAACCGACATACTCATACTATGAAAAAGTGTCAGAGGAACTGGAAAGGATCGTGCACGAGGTCAAAGAGGAAACAGAAACTCCCTCAGACGGTGAGAAACAAGTTCTTTACGTAGTGTTTAAAAATAGGTGTTTGTGAAAAGTCACTCTAGCTATAGCAAATATGAACAAGATTTAGACCTATGTACACAGACATAGAAGTTCTGCAAGTTTTGAGAGCCGGTTGCTTTTTGTTTCAATTTAGAGGAACTGATCAAAAGGATTGCTGCTTTGACCATGGAGCACGGTGATGCCATAGATATCGAGGTAGGTGTTTTATTTTTATTAAAAATGTCTAAAGGTTAGAACTGATTAAAACTCAACAGCATTTAGTACCCTTGGAGTAACTGCAGAGTACGTTTATGATGATGTGTGTGGGATGCTTCAACGCAGAAACCTTTAAACTGTACCATAAAGATTAGAAAAAGTCTAAACTCTGCAAAGGATTTTGTACCAAAGAGACACACCTAAATTCTAATTAAAATATCTCTTTTTTTTTTATTTCCCTGACCCCAGACGCTTTTCCCAAAAAAAGCATTATCTACTTTACAGTAGATATAGGATCTATGCTGAAAGCTAAAGCATGTGAAGGGGAAGAAGCTTTAGACCAGGGGTCGGGAACCTATGGCTCGCGAGCCACATATGGCTCTTTTGATGGTCACGTATGGCTCGCAGACAAATCTTTATTTATACCTTTTTTTTTTTCATAAGACCAGTCCTTCTCGTGCGCGATGCGATGCCAGAGGGGCGCGCAGTAGTAGCGGTGCTTGGAGAGAAAAATCTGCGCCAGCACTCAGTTTACTATTATCTACTATTTCACAGAGTTTATTCCAGCAGGAAACCTATTAATTGCCGTGCCTAAACCTGCGCGCTCCCGTCTCTGAGAAAGAGCGCGCAGATGAGGGGACGGGATGTGAGGAAGAAAGCAGAGGGTGGGGGTGCCCCCCACCCTCTGCTTTCTTCCTCACAGGCAGCAGGTGAATCGCGCAGGGATTGTAATAACGTGAAACCCGCTGCCCGTCACTCACTGTAGTGTGTGAGTGTGTGTTTGTCTCCACGTCTGCATGTGAGTCTTCCTCACATCTCCAGAACATTCAGACCTACCATCACGTTTAAAGTCTCAACGCCTGCATGAAACAGAAACTCACCACGTATCAACCAGACTAGACCATCAGCAGAACCACCACCAGAAATACTCATCATTTATTAGCAACAGCATAACGATGTTATTAAAAAGAATCCACAAACTTATTGTACTTTAAAAATGTTGAAATTACATCAAATGCTCACATTCACTTGTATTTTTAGTTTTAAACATATTGTCGCGGACTGAGTTGGGTCCGCTGTTGGGCCACATTAAAAGTTCTGGAGTTCATTGAACGCATCAAGCAGAGATCTGATTGGCTCTCAGGTCTGTCGCTCAGCCTGTTTGGCTGAGCGACAGCCAAACAGCCAAGCTTAGGTAGTTTGGACCAATGGGGTTCAGCTATGGGCCGAATAAGGGAAATAGGAGGGCTGGAGCGGGAGCAGGGAATATAAAGTTGGGAGAAGCGCTCTTGTCTCGGTGGGAGAGATTCAGGAGTTGCTGTATCAATTTTACGGCGTTTGCTGCGGTCTGCAGTAACCAGAATAAAGAACCTTAAAAGAGGTTAAGTCTCCGTGCCTCAGTGTGGGACAGGGACGCTACATTATTGTATGGCTCTTTCGAAATTACATTTGAAAATATATGGCGTTTATGGCTCTCTCGGCCAAAAAGGTTCCCGACCCCTGCTTTAGACGTTCAGTAGTGACAGCCCTGTATCATGTCATGTGACTGGTGTACATTTTTCTGTGTTAAAACTGCTTAGTCCAACAGCAAAAGGGATTGAAAATTGTAGAGGGCCCCTACCATGATTATATTCTACCACTTGCACAAGTTAAAAATGTTGCTTTCTAGAAGCCTTTTAGAAAGCAAATCTGTTTATTTTTGTTCCATTTTGATTTTTGCAGTTCTAATTTAGACCTAAACTTCACACAAGGTGTACCTTGTGTATAGGGCTGGAATAGGGAATAGTTTCCGAAAATATAAGTACGAATAATTGCGATGGCCGAGATTGATTCGTGATCTTCATAAAAATAAAAGAGTGTAGTAAAAATACTCTTAAGGCTATGTAAATAGCACTCTAAAATGCAGAATATTGTTGGATTTTAGGTACATAAACTAAACTAAACCTCAGGTGCCACTGTGACCATGAGTAAATAAACCTTCAAAGTACAAAATATATGAAAAATATATACGATAGAACGATAGATAGATAGATAGATAGATAGATAGATAGATAGATAGATAGATAGATAGATAGATAGATAGATAGATAGATAGATAGATAGATAGATAGATAGATAGATAGCTGACATTGTTGTAAACAATGTCAGATGAAAAGACCATGTTTTCAAGTTGTTACAGGTAATTTCCTTGAGGTGTAGCTGTGTCTTCATTTACGATCTTCTTGGATCTTCTGGAACTGTAGTTCGCTTAACTCGGAGGATGTAAAAGCTATGGGGAACATTCTCAGGATTTGTTCTAAAATGATACAAAACAACAGATAGTGTATTGTTTGCTGCTGAAATTAACCAAGAAGTTGACAGAAAAACTTTTGAGTGTGACAAATATTGTTTATTTCTTTTTTAATCATTTTGGTTTTTATCCATTATGTTTTGTTGATTCTGATCTGCTCTAAATGAAGGTATAAATGATTATGATAATATACATATTATTTTAGTTTTCTTCCATCCATTAACAAGACTTACAAATGGCAACCATTAAAACATATTAAATAGTAAGAATCGTGGTTTGATTTGTGAACCTAATCGGGCTGCCATTTTAGTTACCTTCCACAGCCCTATTTGTGACAGTTCCACTCTCCTCCTCTCCTCCAGATGAAAAAGAATCCCATCCTAAACAGCTTCTTTGGGCAGATGACATACTCCTCCTTCCAGAAGCTGGTGGATGCATACCTGGAGAAACGAGTGACGCCTGTGGCGAATCCTCCCACCGTTGCTCCCACTGCACCTGAGCTGGTCAAACTGGCCTTCACTCTCGACTTCACTGCCAGGATTGCTGGACTCTCAAAACAGAATGTGGGCCATATTACGTGCCTCGGGAAAAGCTATCTGCAAAACCGATTTGAATACAAACAGGTAAGAGGAAACACATGAGGAAGTTTTCAAGGTAGAAAGCTTAAACGTTCTAAACCAGATTTTAACCCATAAGAACCAAGACCAATTTTCCTGAAAAATGAAACGAGCTGAAACGGGTTTCTTGCGGGTTGAAAGTGATATGCACATTTTTACTTGAATTGTTTCCTTGAGTGTGGATTGCCAGATTTGATCAGTTTGACATGGGTATGATTCTTCTTCCAGGTATGTTCGGATCATCCCTGGTCTGACAGTGACCAAGAGGAGGCGACCACCTAAAAGCAGCATTTTAAAATTCCATTGCACTGAACCGCTGGTGGACCACGACAACATCAACAGCTCGCAACTTCCTCTTCCTAATTTATTAAACACGCAGAGCTTCTAATCAGATATAAAAATATGAGGTTTTTTTCTGAGTTTTAACCTTCTGTGACGTAACCCTTGTGCTATCTTAGGCACTTTACCTTTGGGAGTTGGGTCATCTAGACCCAGTAGACAGTGCGCTGAACCTTTTTTCTTCAATGATTTGTGATCTTCACTGGTGTCCATGGATTACATGAAATCCTCTCCACCTTTATCCACCTTTGTCATGGTAGGAGAACATGTCAATGGAAGGGTGGGGTCATCTAAGATAGCACAAGGGTTTAAAGAATGTGATGTAGCAGAGTGTTTGATAAGATGTGCCTTTTCTAATGTATACAGATGTGAAAGATCTACTCAAAGAGTGAGATCTGAGCTTGCTCAAAGGCCAAAGCACAGAACTGTGAGAAGGCAGCAGCACTACAAATATGTTCCTTTTTATATTAATTGTTGGTGTACAAGAGGTGCAATAATTTTATATATATCAATATATAAGCCTATTTTAAATACGGTATGTTTATGAATGCAGGCATTCATACTTTCTACTAAAAAGATATCTGATGTCATATTTGTTTTATCTTAATAAAATAAAAAAAGCTGTTTCTATACATTTTCTTTTTTTTTTTATCATGTAAGAATCTGATATTAAATGTGTGCGGGGGGAGGGGGGATACAAAGCTTAAGAACAAGGGTTTTATCCTTGTTCCATTGTACCAACCATCTGTAACGTAGAACTTCTCTCAATGGAACCCAAGAATTAAACAAATCACTGCAAAAATGTCCACAACAGAATATATAATCTGATATTTTCCGTCGATTGTATCCATCATTTCGTAGATTCTGTAACCGATTTTCTTGCTTACAAAGTACAAAAAGTTTTCAGGACACAGTTCTGTTAACGGACTAAATCATGTATTGATGACGCACGCTGCTTGTAGATTATTTCAGAAATGAGGGCCTGGGAAGGGAACTTTTGTACATCTGACACAGCTAATGAACATGTGCCCACACGCTCCACGGAGATCAGTTACTGGAACAGTACTGACAGCTGCTTGAAAAAAAGACTTAGCTGTACCTGAAGCCACACCCTGGAGTTGCAGCTGTTCAACTGTTCTATACATAGTGAGAGAAGAAGTCATCAAACAAAAGTTATAAAGAAGTGGGGCATGAGACGGATGCCCTACTTTAAAAGCAACCTTTAACAACAGGAAGTATTACAAGGCTCTAGATTGCAACCAATTTGGTCAGAATCATCTGATTCATGGTGATGGTGTGAACAGTGGATGATTTACGGTATGGGAAAAACCGTGTTATTTAGGGGTCGCTGTGACATTATTGGTGTTAAAGGATTAACTACGGTGGCCCTAAAGTTCAAATCACATCAACAAAACACAAACGCAAAATCATCATTGAAGATTGCAACAATTAAAAATATGGAAAACAAATAATAAAAAGAAAACATTATGTTGTGGAAATAAAAAAGAAACCCTGGAACTAAAATTATTTCTAAAAAGAAAGAAAAAGAACAAAATACAAAATAACAAAATTAAACATATGAAAAACTAAAAGTAAAGTAATTTTCAGAAGTTAAAATGAAATGTTAAAAATGACACAAAGAAGAAACTGGAGAAAGTAGGTATTATGTGAGATTCCCAATTGGATGAAGACGTTTGTCCATCATTTTGACACACAGTTATTAGACATGAAGTGCCTCCTTAAACCACAAACATGAATGTTATTGCAGATCCAAACATAGCTGCTGCTGTCAAAGAATGTTTTTAATTCAGGACATACCTGTAATGAGATTCTGGATATGTTCTGTACTAATCATAAAACCTGTGGCGGACTGGCGACCTGTCCAGGATGTCCCCTGCCTTCGCCAATGAGCGGCTGAGATAGACTGTCAGTTCCGTGACCCCGCAAGGGACAAAACGGGTTTAGAAGATGAATGAATAATGATAGAACTTTTATACTTTTCTTTTTTTTTCTTTGATTTTAGATCAGTGAACCAATTTAAAGTCCCACTCCAATTATATTTTTATCCATGTTTAGAGTGTTCTTTATATAATGACTATGCAGTTTGTAGCTAAAATAAAAAAAAACTCAAGTTTTCTTGGACATAGTTTCTTTTTTTTTTTTTTTTTTTTTTTTTATTGAACTTTACAAATACAAAAATACAAACTCCAGCAGAGGATGAACACAATGCAAAATACACACTCACTAGGGGGTTACATTACACTCACAGAAGTTTGGACATAGTTTCTGCAGAGCGGCAGGAATAGACCTTTGTCGCAAAAACCGGAAACACGTCATCAACGTGTAAACCTAGTTCCGGTTTGTGCTTCTCTAGCGGAGGAATGGCAGAGCCGCGAGTGTTCTTGAGCCTGAGTTGTGTTTCGAAGTTCACCAGCGCCGATATGGTGAAGAGTGTGAAGATGCATTCGTGCACTAAAGGAAACAAATTGGACAAGAGATATAAATTCGTCCACGAAGAGTTTATCCACCATTACCATGGTAAACTTTAGCTAGCTTTAGCCATAGCCGCATCACCGGTAACTCTGTTTACGACGTCAACTGTAAATCCTGGTGTTATTAATTTGTAATTTAAGGTATAACACATCTCAGTGAATATGTTGTGTGTATGCTTAAGTGAAAAGGTATGAGATTAACATAACCAAAAATTTGATGAAGCTGTACTAGTAGATAAATAAGAAATGTTAAGTTGCCTGTATGCGTCTTCATTCTTTTTGCTGCGGTTGCGGCACTTTCTTCACTTTTACTATTATTTTTCTGAAAGTAGAGTGACCAGACGTCCTCTTTTTCCTGGACATGTCCTCTTTTTTGATACCTATATGATAAAATAACATTGAACATAGATGAAATGTAATCATATTTGCTTCATGTACGCAGCTCTGAACACCAAGTACTCTTTTTAGAAATATCTCACAAACTCACTTCACTCCTCTTTTTTACAAACTCAAATCTGGTCACCCTGCTGAAAGTTACAGTTTCATGTTACATTGATGTAGCAACATAAGTATGTCCTAATTGCAACCTATTTAATTTATTGTTTCCAGATATCACTAGATTCAGAAAGTGCTAACCTGAAAACTTTCTCCTGCAGTTGTGCGGCTGGTTAAGGATTCTGCAATCACATAGTTGCCATCCTGTTCCAGACCGCACATTATTCACAGCTGGGTCTGCAGGCTGTGCCACCCCCCCCCTGGCCTGCACGAGTGGCTTGCAAAGATGGCACAGACCAAGAACACAGGTGGGTTTGTGATCAAATTGTCATTATGATTCAAGAACTGATGTGTATCCATAACAACTGTAAATTATTATTAAAAACACCCCCAATAGTGACTACAGACTAATTGCTTTTTGCCTTTTATTTATTAGGGAATCCATCCTGAACCGGTTAGTGAGCTGGGGGTGCAAAAGCCCAAAACAGTTGGCAGTTGGACGGTCTGAGCTCCACACTGTACAAGGCATATACAGGTGATTCATTTAACTTTTTTTGCTTTGTCAGAGCAATTTAAGTTGTTTTTTTCTAATCGTATGACTAACCAAATTATAGTTATTGCAGATATAATGAATAAAATTTAAATGTAGTTATGCACTTGTGTCTAACTTTTCTTTTGTGTGACCAATAATCTTGTGTTTCTCTTGTGTAGGACCACAGCCAGATCCAGATATGATGGCATCTGGAAGTAAATTATGCCAGGTGCAGCCCCAACCTCTAATGGCTGTGTTGGATGGGGTTTCTGAGATGGAATGAAAGAGAAATTGGATATATATATATTATGGCAGATGCATGAATGCATACCTTAAATTACACTTATCTTGTCTTTAACAATCAGTTCAGCCTTCTGTCTTACTGTTAATGATCTGTATTGTTATTTTTTATTGTAAATGTTTGATGTTATTTGTGTTGTGATTAATCAGTTGTTACGCATACCAAAAAATTAAATGAGGCACAATTTTGACCAAAATTGTTTTATTTGTTCATCTAATTTTTTTGTGAAGTCAAAGTCACATTTCAACAGAAAAAATATTAAGAATATAACAATTATATTTAATTAGATTTTAAGAATATGTGGGAACACTACATTTTTCCATACTATTTGCACATTATACATTATCTACATACCAAACATTAATTCACTCTTCAAAACAAAAACGTCCTTGAGAATTTGCCATAACACAGCAGTTAAGCCAGATCTGATTCACACTGCCCAGCAGTGTGAGCGGCACGGTAG